>BSBN01001926.1:0-147939 GCA_027924645.1 Cunninghamia lanceolata | reverse complement strand
TTGATTAATATCACAACACTAATTATTACAAAATTACTAGATTGCATTGTGGTTACCAAATATTGTAATGCATGATAATTTCAATGCCCCAATTAAAATGTTCAAGTCATTAAATGTGATGAAATAAAGAAAAAGAGAAAAAAAGAGACGCTAAATTTTATGCAATAAAAAAAAAAACTAAAAAAGAATGAACAAAAACAAAGTTGCAAGGAATAGTTCAAATCGGTTATTCCTTCCAACCTTTTAAAAAGACACCAGGCCTAAAAGAATGGTCGTGACCAATGGCCATTCCTTGCAACCTTAGAAAGAGGGCCAATTCAACCCCTTCCAAATAAAAAATCATTTGTATTAAACAGATTAGTTTACATATTACATTTATTGACTTCAACAACATATTGTCAAAGCACAAACATTTTCTCAAGTTTGAGATTCCAAACATTTTCTAAAATTTCAAATATTACATTTATTGAAGTTGATCCAACTTCAGCTACTCATTGAAGCTTCCAAACATTTCTAGACACTACAAAGCATAAAAAAGTCAACCATATCACTTTCTCTACCAATACAAAGTACAGCAATTAAATATACTATTATTAAAATAATAATAATAAAACTATGCACTAGGAAGATTCAATAAATTACTTTAATGAAAATACTCCATAATAAAACTATGCAGCTCCGTCTCCTGCCTCCAAGAATCATCACGACTCTCCGCTTCGTCACGCTGTTTCTGCTGGTTCTTGTTCTACATCTGATGTGAAGTCTACCTGTTTGATAGAATTAAGGGATCATCGTCAATAAATCTGTTTAAATCTATATCTATCTGTGTGTCTGCACAATATCCATTATAAATGCTGTAAAGTTCTTAGCCTATGGCTTATAGCAGAAAAAGCTTTCCTCTGGTATAAACTTGATTTTTACTATTGGACAATATATCTAAATGATAAACAATATTATTATTTTTTAAATATTACAGATACAGATTCATTTTAGCACCCAATAACGTCAACACTTGAGGCAATTTTACATGATCTATTTTCTTCAGATCATATTCTATCACCTTGGGACCATTTTACAGAAGTTAATTTGTTCTAATAGGGAGTTCAATCCCCTATAAGATATTTATGACTCATAGCAAGTCTACAATATAAATGGTCAACCAGAAGTCAAATCCCAGAATCAGTCTACAATAATCTTTCGTTTGAACAGTTGTAAATGGATGACTACAATCAATTTTAAATAGAAAATTTTGTAATCTATATGCAAGTTTACAAGATTAGGATTATCTTCTCAGATTATAGGTATCAGTCAGATAAGCCAAAATTTATTACATTTAAACGGCTCCGTAAAAGAATTATGCTTTTAATAGCTCTCAGCAAAAATGAAATCAATTTTAATGAAAATTATACTCAAACACAGCCATACTCAGATCATAAATAAATCATACGATGAGTAGTGTAATATCTGCAACATACCAAAAAGCAAGTTGAAAATGGAGATATGCTCTCTCCTCCAAAATTACCATCCAAAGAAAATATGTTTTTTTTACAACAGGATTCGTCCTCAGTATCTTTGACAGTTGATTTTAAATATCATCTACTTTAACAGTCAAAGGTCAATTTTGGCCAATAAAAATAGGACAAATATTTATCACTTTTTGTTGTGAATGAGGTGTAAAATCCCTATTGATTGTTTGACCCCATTAAAATGGATGATATTTAAATAGAGTGATCTTTGACATTCGGAAATGATTGGTTAATTATGAAAAGAGGATCTTGAGAAGGATCAATACCCAAAATCTCTTCTGCTTCCAAAAAAGCGGAAGAAGTTTGCTCATTAAGATGTCTGATTAATCCAAGGGCATCATCGTCATGGTTTACAAAGATTCCCATCTCCTACAATGCCAAGTCAAATATAGACTTCACAGCCCTCCCCAACACAATTAAAATGCCAACAGACAGCAAAGCAAACCCTACAAATTATAAGGCTGAAAAGAATCAATCCCTTAAAAATAAAACTGACAAAGTATTTACTTCTCCTTTAAATACACTCACAGATAACATGTAAAACAATTAAAATGCCAACAGACAGCAAAGCAAACTCTACAAATTATAAGGCTGAAAAGAATCAATCCCTTACAAACAAAACTGACAAAAGTATTTACTTCTCCTTTAAATACACTCACAGATAACATGTAAAAACAACTCAATAATAATAATTTTAAGGTTTGTATGAAGAGCAGAAAAATGCAGGGACGCAAAGAAGTAGAAGAAACATTTATTTAGCTCTCTTACTTCAAGAATTTTATAACATATAAATTATGAAGGTATTCTTACGACAGACAAGTTTTCCTCGCATGGCATTGCCAATTCAAAGAAATCAACCTGCTATGCTACATTCTATTTCAAGCAAAAGCATGGTATTTGAATCACAATATTTCTTAAACATAGATGTATCAATACATGTGACCAACTGTTAGTTTCATCAGTCAATTTATTTAATTTACTTGATTTCTTAGCAATAAGTCATAATGTATTGTGTTCTACCATGAGGAATAACAATTTATTTAATTTACTTGATTTCGCAGCTCTGGCTCTTGGTTTGGACGCCACGAGTTCGAACCCCGGCGGGTGCTTGTCCTCTCCGCTGGGGTATTTTTCTAAGCCAACTGGTGGGATATTCGCATTCGCAATCGCCGCCTTCCTCACCTACTAACAACAGCGACAGCACCAGCAACTGGTTTCACCCACAATCCTCTGAATTTCTCTCAACCTTAATCTTCCAGAATGGATAACAAGGCTGATATCTTGTTAACGGTAACATTATACATACGCAAATCAAATAAGAGCTGCTTTTCTTAACGGTAAGAAAAGCACAAGTAAAACTAACCGATAACGGCCATTCCAGCATTTTTTTGAATTCTTAATATTCATGCTTATCCATAATTTCCACAAAATACTAAAAATATCCTCCGTCTTAATACTACTTATCCACAAAATATTAATAATTAAGATCTCTTTTTAATCTACTTATTGTTATGGGCAAAACTTCATTATAGTTCCTTAACAAGTGGCCTTCCCCTCACTTGTGGTGTGGTTAGGATTTGAACACAAAACCAATATACTTGTTTTCCAACAATTTATCCATCAATCTAGACCCTAAGGCCATCTTGATTTAGATTATTATTTTATATAGCTTTTTCTTTTTCTTTCTTTTATTTATTTTTATAATTTGAAATAATAGATTTTCAAACCCTTTATACCAATCAAGTTTTTTAGGAAACAATATTATTATTATTATTATGGTGCAAGTTACATACCCACGCCCCTTTTCCCTTATGTATTGGACCCACTTTAATTAGAGTGTCATAAATGTAATTATGAGTCTACAAGTGGCACATTCTTACATAAATGTGACTCATGACATCACCATATCTCGATACGATTATCATTCATCACCCAAAATTAGTCTTGCTCCCAATATCTCCTATAGACATGACCCCATAAGTGCCTCAAAACAAATCTAGGCATACATGGCATGTCTAATGATGATAACACAACCCAACCACCATAGGAATTCATCTCTAAATCAATATCTTAACACATGCATTCATATTGAGATTCTTTAAATAGACAAAATGTGACCCAATTTATCACTTGAGTATCAAAGGGAAATAGAACAATTTAATTAATGTGATATGGGTAGGTATTGATGGTTGGGAAGCACACATAAAAGTGGGTGGGGTGTTTATAAGTGGTATTCCAAATCCTCTACATATCTCTTTGCACAATTCAATCATGAAACTTTATCTTTTTTCTACACCACATAGTCTTCAATTTTGTTAAAATCCTAAACAAGCACTAAGCCTAGACAATCCAATAAAAGAGAGGAACCCAAAAAAAAAAGAACACATCTTCTTTCAAAAATTAACTCAAAAGTTACTCATTTACTAATTCAAGTGCAAAAGATTTTAATGTGATATAAATAATTTACATTAAAATTTCTAGAGCTAAACTTAATAGGCTAACGAAATAAGGTGAAAAATATTTTTTTCTTTTCCTTAAATATGACAAGTAGGCTAATTAAATAAATTGTATACAATATAAATCAACCTAGATTAAATTAATGATAGATGGTGTTACATAATTTAAAAATAAATGCTATTTTAAGAAATTAATTTTAAAGGAAAGGTGTACTTAGCTCATAACGCAATGAGAAGGTAAGAATGTTGATATCTAGTAGAATCAATTTGTTATAATCTAGGAAAACGATAATCTTGGGACGCTCGTTGTCATTAAATTATGTGCACACCTATAATCAATTACATCTATAGGATGCAAGGAATTACAGATTGACAAACCAAGGTAATCGAGATTAAATTGCCCAAACAATTAAGTCTTGGAGAAACCATAGAAAATGGATAGGTGGTCATCTAAAATATTAATGGATCATGAGAGTGGTATAGTTCCACAAATAAAACAAGAATTTATCCCTATAGATAAGGAATCACTTAGAGTGATAAAGTTTTACATTAGCTGAGAAATCTAAATAATGGTTATTGCATGAAAGAAATAAAAAATAGGTAATTTGAGGAACCTAATATGATAGCTTGGTATTAAATTCACCAAAGTTATAAAACCATAATGAGATGCAAGACATCTACTAAAATTATAGAGGAAACTCTATATAAAGTCAAGGGAATAAAGAGAAAAGGGGGTTCCTTCTTCTCATATTTCTTTCTTCATTCCTATGATTATCCAAATGGTCTCTTCTAGAATTTCCCTATAGGCTTCACAAGTATGAGATGAGGAGCCAAATATTAAGTGATTGTTGACAAACCTAGTTCCTCAAGAGGTTAAGGTATCTATGATTATTGTTTACTCACATCCAGTATGACACTATAAGATTGGCACCTACTGTGAGGGTTCTTGGGTAGAACAATTGGTCGACTTCCTCTAGTTTGGTTGTGTGCATGTAGGAGTGAGAAGCATCAAGGAGATATTTGGTGATATAATTTCTAATTGTCTTAGATTTAGATTGGCATGATACTAATTTTTATCTTATGACGCAACATGAATTTAACCCATGGAATATGGGATATTTATACTATGTTATTGATTGCTAACATACAAGTGAATTCTAGGAACATTCATGCTTGTAACAATGAGATGGAGTTGTATGCTTCCAATGAAATAATCTTATGGAAACAAGATTAATAATTTTTTTCTTGTTGACTATTGAAGTATAATGTATACAAGATGTAATAATTTTTAGTTGTCCTAGTTTAGCAAGCTATATCAAAATCACAAATATGAAACTGGAGAAGAGGATAAATTATAGGATAATGGTTTGAGTAGTCTTAAGATGACCTCTAGAGATTAATTTCTAGTCTTCTAGATTATTAAAAGGAAAGTCATAACTTGGTTTAGTTCTTCATGCTTTTATAATAACTAAGATATCATACTAATGTATGTTTATGTCTATGATAGGTGAGATATCATTCTTTCTTAGACTCCAAATCACTCAATCAGATGAAGGCATCTTTATATCTCAAGAAAAGTATGTCAAGGAGATGTTAAAAAAGTTTTGTATGGAAGATTGCAAACTAGTGTGCACTCTAGGTATATTAATAGGTTGTCATTTGAGTAAAGATGATGGGTCACCATAGGATGATCAGACTCTATATAGGTCTATGATTGGGGGCCTACTCTACTTGACAACATCAAGGCCTGTCATTATGCAAGTTGTTTGCATGGTTGCAAGGTTTCAAGCTAATCCAAAAAAAAACACATGTGAAGGCAGTCAAAAGAATTTTTAGATATTTGAAAAGCACTCTGAATTTTGGACTATGGTATAAAAAAGGTAATGATTTTTCCCTAAGTGCATATACTGATGTAGAAATTAGGCTGGCACTAGTGATGATAGGCAAAGTATCAGTGGTGGGGATTTATTTTTGGGAGATAGATTAATCTCATGGTTTAGTTAAAAACATGATTTAATTTCTTTACGAACAACAGAAGGAGAGTATATAGCTGCAATATCTTGTTGAACTCAAGTGTTATGTATGAAGCAAATATTGAAGGACATCAATGTAATATATGATGAGCCCATTCCTATCCTATGTGACAATACAAGTGCCATAAATATTTCAAAGAATCTATTGATGCACTCTAGAACCTGTTGACGGTGGTTTTAGCACACAACAATGCAAGTAAGATACAAGATATCTCACCACTCTTGAAAGGAATCCTATCCCAAAACTTTAAAATAGGATTGCCCCAAGGTTTATACTGTTAGGTCTTGACTTGTAGGATAACTTAGTGGATATGTGCTTTGTTGTTCCAACCAAGGGCACTTACATGAAATGTAGGGTTTATGAAAGTATGACAATGATATTTATGCAGAAACTCTAAGTGATGCAGACTATAAAGTCTAAAATTTATCAGTAGATAGGTTATGTGAATGTTTCTTGAAACCCTAAATTTAATGAATGTTTATAAATAAAATGCAAAAGGTCTAAGGTTAGAGAGATGGATATAAAACCTAAGGACAAATCACAATTGAATAAAATGTTACAGATAGACAAGTGCTCTTAATAAACCATTTTATGCTTAAGTAGGTTAAGAAACCATAATGCTGTAGAAAATGATGCAATCTTCAAAGGTAGCTTATAATATTCAAATCACATGCATTCATCAAACACCTAATTAATAGTGTAGTTTAATTACTATTATGCAAACAAACTAAATTCATTAACAAGGTTTAGACTAACCATGCAAAGTTACTTACAATCAGCAAGAACAAATGGTATGAACCAGATCATTCATCAAATATCAAAGCATTCATTCACCATTGCAACTGTACTTCATCTAATTTCAGATTAAAATGAATCGTGAGATCCAAAGCAAGATAACACAAGAACACAATTTTAGTAACAACTATAAATTTTTTTTGTAGTAATCAATATTTTGGTAGAGTCTCAACAATTCATTGTCCAATCTTAGTTACAAAGAGAGAAAATGACTACCCTTTTATAGATGGGCAAGCATACTAAGTTTTTGAAGGAGTTAGGCTGAGATTAACTCAACACCAAGGGCTCAAATTTGATAGCATTTATTTTGGATGGTGGGTTATTACAATCTTGGATTTTATCTGTCCTATAGGAAAAAGATAAGATACAACTTTACAATGCATTAGAATATAATAAAATAGACACTTTTTGGGTTGTCTATAAAGGCAAAACCTTTTACAATGCATAAAACAATAGAAAAAGACGTGGCACTTCTTGGAGGAGGTGGCAGTCTAGCTAGATTTGGCACTTGACTTATATGTCTATTGAGTCACCTAGCTGCTAACTATCTCCATCCAAGTTAACTTTGTTCTTTTCTATCTTTCTGTTTCTATAGGCAAGTAGGGCTTGTAGCATCGAATTGATCTCTGTTGGATCAGGATCTTTGACAAAATTGATTCTAAATTTTATAGTGTCTACTAACTGGGAAAATTTGTGATACACCATGAATTTGGAGCTTCTTCTCTTCGTGAAATATTTGAATATTGCCCTCAGATCAGCAACTCTATCCTAGTCTGCTAAACAAAATGAAAAAGAATCTCCTTCTACTACTTTACTGACCTGCTTCTTGCATTCTTCAACATCAATGGGAGTTGTGTCATCTAAATATAACTTTGTTGAGGCTCTAAAAAGATAATTGAGGCTATAAATTACCTCTATTATCTGCATCTTAGATTTTTGAGCTTCTACCTTAGTTGTATCAAAAATTTATTTCCTGAGCTTTAACATCTCCAACCAATGGTCTAGCATCTATAACCTATCCTTAGTTAAAATTTTCTCTTCCAACAAAACTTCTTTGGACAACTTGCTTATCATTAGTATACGAGGATGCATGTGTGAATGGTAGTCATCATAGTTGCTATAATCCTCTAACACTTCATCCCACTCGAACTTGAGAGCACAAAAATATTTATGGATTTCATCTATCATTCATCATTGTATAGCCATCCAAGTAAACTCCCCTTACCCAATCTTTGGTGACTAAACCAATCAACCTTATTCCATCAAAATCCTCAAACTCTTCCTTGGAAAGGATAGATGGGGCTATAGTTGTTCCATCTTCAATATGAGAAGGCTTTATCATGTATCTGATGCAAGCTCTTAACTCATTCTGTTCTTTGAGTTGTTTCTTTGTTAGCTCATATTTTTTTATGCTATCCAAAATGTTTGACTCTGAATCCTTGAATTCCTCAACAACTTGTGCTTTTGAGGTTGGGCCTAAGTTGAGAGTAGAAATGATATAATATTTAGGTCAAATATCCTCTTTATTGCCCTGTGCATGAGGAACTGCAACCTCTACTATACAAGAGCCTGAAGAATCTTTACATATTCTCGATTGAACTTTAGCCTTTTTTTGCTTCTTAGGCTTCTCTATCCTTGCCAAAAAGTTGTCTAAATTCAATTCCACTACCTCTACGCTAGGAGGCCGATTATGTAGTCTTTATTGTGGGTCATCCCACAATAATGGGTTACACTTTTTGGCCAAACTTGACATTGAAATCAACATTTTGAACTAAATCTTCACTTTCTGACACTTATAGCCGCTAAACTGTTAGGAATTTCAAAATGATGCAAACTAGTGATTTGTGAGATTTTGTTTGTAGATTCCAAATATATATTTAAAAAAAAAATTGGAGTTAAATTGTAAAATGTTTTGCGTCTCCTTTGATAACTAGTTTTTTATAGTAAACAACATTTTTTTAAAGTGATGTGTATTTTGTAGCACATAAATTTTTTTCTACAAAGGATAAAAATCTGATTCTTTTGAATTTAGATTGGTACCACTGATATATAGGGCATGCATTTGGTTTCATAATATTTTGTTGAATATTTTTTTTTCAATTAAGTTTTGAAGTCAAACCAATTATAATTTAGACATAGGTGTATTCCGTAAAACATAACTTTTTTTGTATGTATTGAAATTCAATTTATTTTTCCTTGTTGAAAAAAGGACATCAATACCTAGGGTATAGATATTTTTCAAAAAAAAATTTCACTAATTTACTAATTTTCCATGTGTGTAGAACAGAGAACTTGATGTTCAGTGAAAAATCTACATTCACAAGAAATAAAAAATAAATATAATAATCAAATTAAATATATTTAAAATTATACTTTTTGGGAAGCTTATAATAAGGACTACATACTTACAAAACATAAATTTTAAATGAATTCATTTGATCCCCCAAAAGGTAAATCAAAAGTGACTTTTGATCAACATTTTGATAGGTGTAGAGGAGACTCCATTATAGGTATGGTTTAAAACTAGCGGGGTTCTATCCAAGGGGGTTTGAATCTAAGGGGGTTTGATCAAACCTTCTTCAATTAAAATCCTTTAAATGGAACCCTTCAAATCTTAAATCATTATAGTTTCTAAAAATATGTGATTTCAGCAAAAATCAAGATGTCCCAGAAAGTGTAACCCATTATTGTGGCAGCACCCTTGTAACCAAATTGGAGCTGCCAAAGAATGACTAGGGGAACCAATGTGGCTATCTCCCTTATTCAAAGAATCAGAAAGAATAATGCCCTCAGACCCTTTGCCTTTATCTATAGTGTCCTAATCCCCTATAATTGTTGCATCTTCCTTTGGAGGTGAGTTTGGATGACCTATTTGCTACAAATCTTGTGTCATACTTAGCCCAATAGTATTAATTGTAGTATCATCTGTACTCTCCTTAGTTGGACTATCAGCTAAGTCCACAATCTCTATGGTTCTTGGGTCTTTTAGAAGGTTATTTGTTAGATCTTCAATCACAACCTCCTCTTGTGTCACAATGATCAACTTAGCACACACTTTTTCAATCCCTTCTAATAAAGGAACTTGGAGAGAGGAAGGTCTAGGCACATCCTTTGGATCTCAGAATAGCTGAGTCAAGGAGTTATTGATTGTTGACAAAGAATTTGTGGCAGAGTCAGGCAATTGCACTCAAGTTAAGTTTGCAAATGCTGCAAAACCTAGGGAAGGAGGAATAGGGGGAATCATGGAATACATGATAATGGGAGTGGCTAGATTGAGAGGTGGCAAAGAGAAGGAAGGAGGTCAAAGGATGGTGGAAATTGGAGGTAAGGAAGGGCTGACAAGAGGTGAAATAGAGGGAAGAGCAGGGAATGAAGATGAGAGTGAGATGGCGGGTGAAGGTGAAGAGGGAACAAGAAGACTAATGGATGAGAAGGAAGAAGAGGATGATGAGTTGGTAAGATTAATGGAGGGAATGGAAATGGAAGGCAAAGAGGATGAAGAAGTGAAAGATGTGGAAAAACTAATGGAAGGCCTAAAAGTGGAAGGTGGAGGAAGGGATGATGATGCAATTGCAAGAAAAACAAAGGGAGAAGACATAGTTGTAACACTTGAGGAGATATGAGGTATGACACTAGACACAATAGAGGAATAAGAAGTAACATCGCCAAGTTGTATAGGAACAGAAGAAGTGGTAGGAAGTATTATATCATTAGTTGACGAATCTATCACTTGTAGATTCTGCTATACCACTAGGCATAGCCTTTCTCTTAGAACTTGTTTTTACCAAAGATTGGTTGCCCTTCTTCTGGTTCTTAGGAGGTTCCTTAGATTTTCCTTTCTTATCCGCAAGAGGGATGTCATATTCTATTTCTTCACTATCCACCTCTTGGATTGCACCTCATGTAGCACCTTGTTCTATATCTTCTTCTGCCTCCATGGGTTCATCTTTCTCATCATCATTGTCTTAATCCTGAGGTTATTGGGTGTAAGTTAGGGCTACCCCTACTACAGTCAATCAAGTAACTTGGTCTTTGACCCATAATCTACTGTATCTGATAGGCAATTTCATTACTTCCTCTAGGAAGATCTCCTCAACCTCAACCCAACTTGATGGTGGGATGGGTTGTCGAAATATTGCCCTCCATGCCTCTTGCTGAACCACATCACCATCATCAGTTAATTGGTCTGGTACTAAAGTAATATTGACATTCATATATAATTGAGGGGGGTCCTTGAGAATGTTCTTATAACTTCATGTTCACCTGGATAGTTTTCCTAGAAGTCCTCCAAATGTTCCTTGTGAAATAGCTTCTTGCTCACATGTCTCTCAAAAGTGCAAAAGGGATCAAAATGAGATATTTCTTTGTAAAAATTCAAGTGTAGTAACTGGAGCTTAGTGTCTGAATGTTCTATTGATCCTATAGTCACACAAGAGAAAAGGCCCCTTCCCAAGATGATAAAGAATTTGATTGAAGCACTGTGTAAGTGATTTAATTGTTCATGACAAGTGTATAACTGCCTTGTCAGCTCTACGAGCACCACCTTGTCAATTGGATACTTAGGTAGCTTGTAGGGTACCCCTGTGAAACCTTGAACTCTAATGTAGGTGAATTTAGGAAACTATATATACCATCTACCATATGTTTGCACTAGATTAGTAGCTTCTAGAGATATTCTCCTAGACATATATCCTTGCAACATTCTTTTAATATGCATTGTGAATGCAACATTGACTCTCTTATAATGTACTAATGATTGGGAGATCTCCAATTGAGTATAACATTCATATACTTTCATTTGCCCATCATCATTACCTACTTCTCTCAATTTGGAAATACCAGCATAGGCAAAATTCCTTGCCAACATATAGACCACATAGGAGGTCCATTAGAAAAATCTATCTTGACTCAAGGCTACAAAATCTACATGGATGTTATCACTCAAAATCTGATCCCAATGTATCTTCATGTCTCCTATGATTTCCTCAATATAAGCAAACATCCATCCTTGAAAAGTAGAAGCAGAAGGTAACCCCATGATTCTGCTTAGGAGAGTGACCAAGTTACCTATCTCCTCCTTGATATCACTTCTGTATAATACCTAAGGGAGCTTGGACATGGCTGCCCTCTTATGTTTCATCCATTTCTCATTAATGATTATTTTGTAGGCATCAAGCCCTTGATCAAACATCCTCTGGTTGCCTTCTTTCCTCAATACTATCAAAGTTAGAGGAGGGATGTCAAAAGCCTCTACAAGAGCCACTGTAGTGAAGCTAGATATCACTACTGATCTTATATCTGGTTGGTAACTTTCCCCACAATCCATGATTAGCTCAAGACATTGTACTAAAGTGGGAAAAGATGCAACCTGTGCTATTCCTTATCTCTGATCTTCTTTGCCCAATTGGTAGGATTCAAGCCACATATGCAAAGTTTGAACTCGTCCAAGTCAATATGGCCCATATCAGTATCTCTTATGTTGTTCCATGCTGAAGTGATCTTGGTTACATGAGGGATTCCCTTGAATTCGTACTTCATGTTTAAAACCCTAGAATACATTTGTCATGTAGGACAAAACCCTAATGAATACCTTTCAAATTGCTAGTTCATTGGTTTAAACCTAGATTTCATAATGCTAAATAGTCTAAAGTTACTAAAAACCGTGTATCTAATTGTTTGCAATCATTTGACTTCATTCTAATTCTAAATGTAGGGTTTTGGACAAAAAGTGGGGTATTACCTCTTTATAGGATATGCTTATGTAGTGATTAAAATATCTAGTAAATCCTCAATTTACTTCTCATAACCTAGATTCGTATCCCTAAGAGGTGCAAGATATCAAAATACTAATCATTCCTTAATTATTTCATTTGCCTAGGCCATGAACTTAAGTGACTGCAATAAAAGTATGCCTTTGCCCTGTCACTGGATACCACCATACAATGCATTAATTGATGCTAATAAATGTTCTAAATTTATATTGAGCACAATTAAAACACTCTAACATGATGCAATATGTGAAATAAAGACCAACATGGTTAATTAAACTAGGCATTATGATTTAGGAGTGGGTTTTCTAGCCTTAACAGGGAAAAGAGGGACTTCAAGGGTTCACCAGATAAGTAGGCTTTTAGGTCCTCATCATAGTTGTGGAGGAATCTAGCTTCACCAAATGTATCTTGTCTTGCAACATTTTATCATAGTCACAAAGGGACTAGTCATTTTGTGGGGAAATTTGACCTTGTTAGATGAGTGGGGAAAATGAAGGTCACAAGACATATCCCGTGAGGAAGAGTTTTAGAGCAAAGTGATTTAAAATCAATGCAAGTCTTCTTAGCAGAGGAAACTCAACCTACAAGATAGAATGGAATTGGGTGACTACCAAACATGTCCAATGCAAAGTCATTTTAGCACTAAGAGTTCTAAGTTGACGTAGTGGGTGAAAGGGCCTTCATAAGATTAGTGAGGGATCCAAAGGTCACTGAACATATCTGCTGACATGAAGAATCGACACAAACCACTCTAAGGTGTTCTAAAGTATAAAGTAAGTCATAATTGCTTTATGGGTTGAGCATGGAAAATATAAGTCACTAGATTGAATCCAAAGGAGGGAAATTTCCACTCAAGTGACCTAAATGCCAGAATTTTCTAAGTGTTAAGTGCATGATGTAAATACCTTTTGATGTGTGAGGTTTCTAAAGTGTATGAGATACATCCATTAAGGTTCTAAAGTCATTCAACTATTTGACCTAGGGCAAGCTATGTGAAATAACACTTCATAAAATTTATATTATAGTTCACTCATTTGTGCCATAATTTGAATAGCCCTCTAAACACATCAAACAATCCTGAAACAAAGTATCTCTCCCCCTTTTAAACATAAAACCATAATGATTGAGTTTTAAACAAACTAAACAGCTAGAAACAAAACTCAAGGTTTTACTTACATCTTTAAAACATGGAAATTCAAGTGAATATAATTGATTAAGTAAACACAAACAAATAATGAGGTAAAATAAATGTTTTTGAACAAAATTCAAATTGATAGAATCGAATACTAACTTGTGTGTGCTAAGTTAACTATGAGAACTTGCAGGCCAATGTCAAAGTTTGCTTGAATTCACTCAGAAAACCAAGAAACCACTTATAGGGGATCATTTTTTGTTTGCTTCAAAGTCACTAGAGCTCAAATCACCAAATAATTTAAATGTAAATGAAGAGAAATAATGGATTCAACCCTTTTAACCCCCTCTAATAGTGTCATAAATGCCTCTGTTAGTTGAAAGGGTGATACTCACCCAAAGTCGAAAAAGTAGGGAAAAGGCTTTGGATGGGATGTGCAGGGAAAGTGCTCATCACCAGACATGTCATGTGATAATGATATTTAGTGCTACATCCTATGGAGGGAGAAACACCTACTTACCTTCAAAGTCTATTAAGTATAGCTTTTGGTGGAGCTCTTTGGGGTCATGGGATATATCCAATGACAACAACTTTTAGTGCTTTATCTAGTGAAGTGAATTTCTAGCGCAAAGTCAAGTAACATGCATTTTTATCTTCTAAGTCTAGTGGAACAAGTATTTAGTGCTATATCCCATGACACATGATTTTAGCTCAAACTACAGTGAGGCATGATTTTAATGCAAAAACACTTAGGGGACCCTTTCTTCGGTTCAAATGTAATCAAATCATTCCAAATTCAATGATCAAAAGACACTCAATCAAACCAAATTGTCCAAGTACAAGATAAATCATCAAATAATCAAGACTTTAGTCTCTCTCAAGCAAGAATATCAAATTTTGAGACCAAGAAAAAAAAAAGGGGTCTCCATTTGAAAAAATGGGGTGTGTGTGCAAGGCACAATAGAACCAAGCACATATCCATAAAGTATTACTTTTTAAGAGAAAAGGTTGCAAATCAAGAGGTAAAATTGGAATGTGTACCTACAAAGGATTAGGTTGCAAACATCTTTACAAAGGTACTTTCTAAGGAAACATTTGATTATCTTACATAGAAGTTAGGGGTTGTTTTCCCTCCTTCTAACTAGATGCACATATGATGCATCTCTGTAGGGGGAATAGTTCAAGGCATATTTATTATCCCTAGATTGATGATGGCTACCTCTTAGGGGGGACATCTAGATAAGAGACTATGAAGGATGATAAGGATTAAATAGAAAGGGAGAGCTTGTATGTTTTATTAGTATAGATAAATACCATTGGCACTTTGCCCTTGATGTTAAAGGGGGAGAAAATTTTGTATATTAGGTTAGTGTTATCATTAATGACAAAGGGGGAGATTGTTGCATATGTTGTCATTGATGTCAAAAGAGTACTAATCATTGATGTTAGAAGAGAGATTAGAGATGTTGTGATGTGGAAGGCATATTGTTATATATGCTATTAAATGAGTGATGATCATAAGAGAAGTCAAAGAGTGATGATCAGAAGTGTGGTGATGTGAAAGACACGATGATGAAAAACATGAGCATGATGTTAAGTCAGTATTATCTGTACATAGTTGTACTTTATCTCTTGAAGTTCATAGACAATTGAAAGATATGGTGACATGAAGAAGTTGTGGTTTCTTGTTTTTGAGTGAAGTTATGATCTACATGAAGGAAAATGTATAAGGTTTCAAATTGTCAAGGAATTGTATTAGTGGAGCTTAGAATATTGTACCACATTCTAATATAGATAAATATATGACCTTGTGGTTTAGAGGATAGGTAGAGACATACAAGATGTATGCATGTTTCAAGTTTTAGAACATAAAAATTAACATAGAGCATTTTAGAGCTAGAAGAGTGAAGACAGTGGTGATACAGTGTTGTTGCAGTCTCAAAGGTACAATATAATGCTCCACATTTCTTCACATTGTATGATATAGCTTGGTGGTTTGAAAACTAAGTAAAGAAAAGAAAGAAAAATGATACACTAAATTTTCAAAGGATACAAAGTACCATAGTGTTTTCTAGACTCAGCTGAGTAAGAACAAAAGGAACAAAAGCCACTGCATTTCACCATACTTTGATGTTTATCTTTGTTTTTTGAAATATAAGTTTAGATTTTCTATATGTGTGCTCAATTCAGGTTTCAAGTGTCCTGGTGTACTGTAAGTATGTTTTTCAATGTTCTATACCAAGACAATGTAACTGGACTATGTAAGGGATACCGACATTAGTGTTTGTTTTCTTGCACCGGCAAGAAGAAACATAAACTATATAAAGGAATGTATGAGAAGATAATTTAGGTCATATAATTCTTGTTGTGTGAACCACTTGTTGTTATTTTATTTCTCTAGTACCACATTGGGTCTGGAGCTAATGTATGAAAGGATAAGTGTTAGTAGTGTCGACTTGGTGTGTTTAAGTGATTGCATCGTGTGTTTAGAAGTATGCACCAACATAGAGATATGTGCAAAGGTAAATTAGGTCTAGTTGATCACTTGGCATGAACCGCATAGTGGGATTTCATTACTACATTATCACATATAATTTGGTGGTTGATAAGCTAGGTCGGTTACCCGTTTCATGTTACACATTTCATCAAGGCCAACAAAGGTGAACTTTTGAAGACTTGCGGAGCATATAAATGAAAGATCAAGATTCTTAAAAAGTAGTAAGTGTGTGGGTATGTGGATGTGTGTATGAGAGTGTGGATGTGTTAGTGTATGTGTGTGCAAAAATGAAAAATAGTTTGAAAGATGAAAAGTAACTCTAGAGACTATGATGCTTGATTCATAATAGAGTTAGACTGTATTGAGGAGATGTTTTGAGTAGAATTGATAGAGCAAAGGTGTTAAAGTTATTTGAGTAGTTCAATTTCAAAGAGTCAAAGGAGATGATGTTACAGAGGTGATTGAACCTTCAGAATCATTCGAGTGTTTTGGTACAAAGGTTGGAGCCTCTTCTTGTTAGTGTTTTAAGTGTTGTATCTCTTTAAGGAGTTGTTGCTTCCTTTGGGTTAGAGCCCATAAAACTTTGTATCAGGGAGTTAGAGCTTCCTTTGGGTTGTTTCCCATAAAATTTATTGTAAATCTATTTTCATTTGTGAGGCTATATTTGGACAGTAGATCGAAGAAGCTTGCTCACCTTGGTTTTTCCCATCTTGGGTTTCCACACAAACTTAGTGTTATGTGCTTGTGTTCTCTTTTGTTTCTCATGGTTTAAATGCTAACATTTGATTGAATGCTTTTAGAAGGAAAGAATTTGATTAAGTACTGATTCACCCCCCCTCTCAGTACTTCTATGTGTTCAACATCTTGGACCAATCTATACCATAAGGTCTAATATACAAACATAACCCCTTATTAAAGTGTGGTGAAACATTATAAGGTGGAAGACCCTTCTCATTTTTTCCACTTTGTATGTTATTTCCTTGCGAGCACCTGTTAGCTTGCCCAAGTTATCGTCTATAGTTAAAGACTTACTTGGTTAAACTCTATCAAGTTGAAAATTTTTACTTTATCCATCTTTATGTTATTATCTAAATATTTCATATTACTTTCAATGTTTATAGCCACTATACCTGCATCCATTAATGTTTGAGGGTTCTTGTCCTTGAGGAAATAACTAATCTTAGAATCAAAAGCACCATATAATAGAACACAAGGTGCACATACTCATTTAGTCTCAAGTGAGAAGATACATTTCTCATAATGGTGATGAACCTATTATTAAACTCAATCATTGATTCATTGTCGTTTCTAATAGTTGTGAGTTCACAAATGATAAGGTTTGGATTCACCCTATCTTCATACTATATTCTAAATACATCCATAAATTCTACCCAAGTAGTTATTCTATGATCAAGGAGGCTCTTGTACCACTTTATTGCACTCTCTTAAAGTGACTACAAAAATTTTCATGATGACCTCCTCAACATCAATCTCATAGTCATCGGTTATATTGAGAAAATGCCTAATGTGTTCTTCACCAACTATAGTAATATTCCCTTGTAAAATATGTATTTTTCCTTTAATCTCATTGGAAACTAGGTTTGGCTAGTTAGGGATCCCATATAACTCAAGTTGTCAATATATTTTTAACCCAAAGGAGGTTGCATAAGCTTTTGTATTTGAGTGTTTCTCTTAAATTGGTTTATTCTTTGTTGTGGCTAATTTGGTTTTTAGGCCTAATTTTATAGTTAAAACATTAGATTTTCTTGGTGCATTATTTGGTTAGGAATATTTTGTCTGATGTTTTGGGTAGGATGATGAAATTATTAGTCTTGAGGGGCTTGTTGAGCATGTTGGGCCAACTAGAACTCCATTTTTTCTTGGAGTTCTCCATGCCTAGATTTTATCTAGTCATTAAGATCAAGTCTTTCATCAATGGTTCTTTCTATGTTGTCATTGTCAAGCTAGTCTTGTCCTTGAGCATCATAAAATTGAAGATCATGCTAAAATCCTCATGAGAGTGACTAGGAGAAAAAACATGTGGACTTGCATTTATATGTCTCTCTTTATTATCATTCACAATTAAAATTTCAAGATGTTCATTTAACACCTACTCTCTAGGTCTTTCTCCTCTAGGTGCTTGTCCATGATTTCTATGATAACAAAAATTTGAAACCTTCTTCTAATTCTAAGAACATTATTAATAGTGTCATGAAAGGTATATTGACCCCAATCCCTCAAATCAACTATAATATGTGGGTAAGTGCATGAAAATGGGGTACAAAAAGGGAGTCAAAAGTGGCCACTTTTTTTTCTAAAATTAGTTAAAGATGAACTTGGATGACTAATTCAAGTTGTGTACACTCAAAATTTGAATATATGATAAGAAAAAGAATTGTATTACTCTAAATCTAGTTTCTAAAATACTAAAGATGCAGAGGACACTGACACTCAAGCCCGAGTCCAAGGTGGGGTGATTTTCAGGATGTCAGAAGCTCTTTAGATGCTGATTATCACTATCCAAATTGTTTCTATATTTTCAACCTTTGAGGACACTGGCATTGGTGCTCGAGTCCAAGTAGTCCTTTTCTTCAGGGATCTAGAATCTGCACACTATCTTACTATTCCCTACAACTCCACTCCATCAAGATGTGACACCTATAACCTATAATCACAAGGATAGTGGTCGGGGGTTGTGGTGTTTAGAGGCTTGCCTCGATCAAGCCCCAGAGAGACATTCAAGTCTTTTGAACATTGTTGTCAGATAAAGAGTGTGTATCCCTGGGAGATAGAGGGAAAACAAATTGATAACTGATTCAAACACAAATAGATATCACCTCGGAGGTGTAGATCACTTATAGATGAAGGCTCTTCAACACATGAGAAGATGAAGCTGAATCTCCAATCACAAACACAATAATAATGCTTTCCTCTGCAACAATGAGTATCATGAATGCTCAAAACCATAAGTTTGCCAAAAGTTAATAATCCTCTATTTTGTAAATGAAACCCTAAACATGCTTATATATGCAACTAAACACATTCCCGCTAAGAATTTCATAATTCAAACTTAAGATGTCGGCATGGTACTGTTGGCAAGAGACATTGCTATGTTGAATAATTGAGTGTTGTCATTGATGGAAACAAGAAAAGGAACAAGGTTGGAATAGGGGTTTTTGTCTAGTAAAGAAGACCTAGTTAAATTGGCTAAGTATTGGCAATGTACAAAGGCAGTAATAGAAAAATAGTGTTTGGATTGGCATTGGTCCGTAGCTGAAGACCAAGTATTGCGGTTCTGGAATGATGTTCCTAACTTTTAGATGATCTTATATCCAAGGTTTTAGCTTTTGATCAATTCTAGAAGTATATCTTCAAATGGCCTAAGTTTGGTAGAACATAATACAGTTCTATTCAGAGTAGTACACTCAGTTGTTTTGGTCCTCACTTCTCCAGTGTGGCATATCTTGATATGCGGTTTTGAGGTGTTGTAAACACTTGTATGAAGTGTCTAAATCCAGAGTTGTAGGTTCTGAAATTCACTAAAAAGATAGTTACAGCTACTGAGTATCACTACACTGTTTGACAGAGTTTGACTATGATAGAGTCTGAGTTCTGAAGGTCCACATTTTGTTACTAAAGGATATTTTGCTTTGTGATTATGAAGGTATTGTTACTAAATTATATTTGTAACCTAATTTAGTGAGGCTTAGATAGTAGTTGTTGGAAAGGGGGTAAAGTTGACAAAAGAACAAGAAAAAATCACTTATCAAGATCATATGACAACTCAAGCTAGGTTGTCAACCCATCCTGATAAGTGAAATGCCCTAGAGACAAGAAAGAAGACATTCAATGAATGATAGGTTTGAAATTGACTTCATATTTTAGTTATCATGTTGCTAATTATTTAGTACATTTCAGTGCAGTTTCAAGAGAGGTATTTATAAATTGTTATTTTTTCATCATGTTTTAAACATATGATTTAAAAGAGATTTAGTTGTTTTATGCTATGTATTTGATTCAGAAAGAAAAATATTCATAAGTCATTGCATACAGTGAAATAACTTATTGTATTCAAAAGTGTGTTTAAATATGTCCCACACAAGTCGTGGGAGTAATTGGAATATGCTACATAAAAGTAAATTTTACTTTTAAAGGAATAAAAATGCATAAGAAAAGTAGAGGGACTTGTCATTGCCTGTGAATGATGAATCCCAAGGTTGAGTTGATCTTCAGCTCCCTCCATCTGCTGAGCTCTGGAATACCTGCAAGAAGTTGTGTTAGAGCTCTGGGTTCTAATACTTTTAGTACACATAATCAACCAACAAAAGTACAATCTACTTTAATGGAGCAATAGTTATTAATGATTAGATAATGCAAAAAGAGAAGCAGAAGAGATAGCTAATTCAGAGATGCAAGTACCAAATTAGAGGAATAAATCAAGAAAGAGAAGCATCACGTCCTGAAATTCAAGGTATGTTTTATATTCTAACATGTTTGTTGAATGTGTAGGTATAGGTGAAATATATCAACATCAATCACTGAAATAGCATACGGAGAAAATGTGGCTCCCACAAGGGTTGAGCCCAGCATGCTATCCTCTTCTTAGTAGAGTACATTTTAGATAGTCAACATGCATATCAAAATACAACAATGCATATAAAAGAATAGTTTATGCTAAGGATAGCCTTGAAAGGAGCCCCATTAGTACCTCTAATTCTTATGAGAATATCTATTTGCTGACTTCAAGTGGCATTGAACTTTTGTGAAGTTGTGAGAGAGAAAAAGAATTTTAAAGAATATAGTTAAAGCTCCTTCTTGCACAAGTATCAAAGGTACCAATGAGGCTCCTCACATTGAGGCATGCCCTGGTAACCAATCAAAGGAATTCATCTAGACAATAAAGGTCACAGGAAGTTTTACAGAGCATGATCACTCTATCCAAAAAGTATGCTATAGGACAATCAAAATTGTATCATGACAGTGATAGTCATAACATCAAAGAGAGCAACTTTAAAGACAAGAGGAACAATACATAAGAGAAGGAGACAATAGTCAAGTATAGGTACATGGTGAATTGTGAAAGAAAAGGTTTGAACATTAATGAATGATGGGACAGTCATGTATAGAAATCAACAATCAGTAGCGGTCAAGAAAGGGTCTATCAACATTTGGAGTAATCAAGCGAGTCTATGATAGATTGAAGATCCCTTGGTGCCAAGATGGAATGAAATGAGTCAATTGCAAAGCAACATAAGTATTCATGAAATGAAAGCAAAGGTGCAATAGATGAACAATTTGATGTAGTCCATTCTTGTGGATGTCTGTGTTGGTTTCATGCATATCATAAAAGATTCCTACATCATTATTATGGGATTGCTAAATGAGATTTGGAGGCTACTAACAAAGACATGCATAGGATAGTCAAATACAACATCAAAAGAGGGAAAATCAGTCATCAAAAGACTATTAGATTTAAAGAATAACCCACTTTATGAAAGGATAGTCCAAAGCATCCAAGTCATGTAAAACAATGCTAGTCAACATATGTGGAAATAGTCCTAGGGAAGTATATCAATCACACCGGCATGACTGTCACAAATGTTACAATAGTCAACACAATGTTAGAATCAATAGAAACTAATGAAATGAATAGCATACTTGTATCAAGACAACAGATTATCAGGATTTTGCAGCAGTTATTAAGGGACATGTTTGTCAGTAAAAGACAAATACATTAACAACAACAAACTATTTTAGACCTACAGAAAATACATGACAAACAAACAAGGAAGCTAGAGAGGTTTATCAGACAGTGTACATGATCTATCAAAATTATGAAGACAACTTTTAAAGATATGTCTACTTATAACCCCTAATAGGCACATTAATGTTTTCATTTTCATAAAGTCCACTGTCTATTCAAAATGGAATGAGAAAGGTGCATACAATAAGTGTACAAATGCAATCCAGATAGGTAGATATCTCAGTAGAGGAAAAATCATGTGTATGTAGTCAAGGGGGTAGCTATCTTAGTAGAGGAATAGTGGAGCAGTCATGTCCATATCAAAAAGGAGCAGTCATAGCCATAGAAACCATTATACTAATAATAGTCAAGCCTCTGTATCATCCATGGAAACATTACTTGCTGCTAGAACATTACACATTCTTGTCATGGTATGAAGACTGTCATACATAAAGGCTCATGGGTAGTCTTATGATGCCAAGGGTAAATTCAATAGTGCATAGTAGGAGAAGCAAACTATCTTGTTGCAACAATGTACAGAGCCATAAACAACATGATACCACTATACCAAGGAATTCATAGTCATCTTCTGGAGCTGGCCAACATCAAATACAAGATACAAGCAAATAAACAACCATTAATGAGCAGTGATCCAATCAAGCAAAATTTACAAGTGTATTCTCAGCTAATCTCAAGTCAAAAGCCCCTAGAGTTTTATCAACCAAAAGTAGTTGTGGCATCTAGAAATGGTGATAAGCGTGAGATCAAAACACGAGAATTGCCCCACATGGCGGTTCATCCTGGTTAAGTGAACATAGAGGCAGTCATGAATATTTTGGCAGAGACCATAACCCTGCTAGCGTGGTCATTCTAGTGGATGTGGTGGTAGGGATTTGACCTAAGAGGAAATGAAACTTCCCATTTATTTTTTTCTCACAATGAAAGTATATAAAGAGAGGGAAAATCAAACTTTTATCTATTTTCCTCAAAAGAAGCAACAATATTCAAAGTAAATAGCAAGTAGAAGGAAACTAGAGTTCTTTTTCACTGCTTTTTCTCATAAGAAGATACGTCTTTTCTATGGAACCAACAAGAAATGGGGGATTTCACAATCTTATTTTAAAGGAGAAAGGGTATACAGAGCAAAGCACAAAGAGTATAATGAAAAACCAATGCAACAAAACTTCTTTTTCCTTGTTTCCTTAAGCCACAACAGAGTAAAAGATGTAGGATATATAGAAGCAAATGGAGCAGTTTGACTTTCATCATGTCACTAAGCAAAATCCAAAATAGAAATGGCTTTAGGAATAACCAAACATTGTATTTTTCCGTTTTTCTTGCAGAGAAATAAAGAGATATAGAGGAGAGACTTACTTGAAGGAGTGTGATGTCAAAAATAGCTTGAAGAACAACAACATAGACCTCAGAAAGCCTCATAGAAACCCTTGCATGGCGATAGGTTTAGAGCAACAAAAAGAAAAGCAAAGTGAAAAATGATAAGTTTAGGGTTTTCTTCTCCTTTTGGGTCACTGCCCTAGCTTGATTGAGCTATTTTTGACTTTGTTTTTATTTAGAAATCATTGTTATCTAAATGACTCCGTGGTCAAAATAAGAGATCATCAAAACTAGTGCTAAGTGAGGGGGCTCTTGAGGATTTATCATTATTTTCTTTTGATTTTCTTCAAGTCAACAAAAATAATAATGCAAGGTAAAGTATGGAATGTGTTTGCATGGGAGTCATAAGGTGTATTGACTTTGAGTTTTGAATATGAGTTGAGATGTGATGCATAATGATATGGGAGTCATAAGGTGTTTTGACAAATGTGAAGATAGTAATGTGAATTGAGAGGTGTAATCAAATCATGCCATGGGGAGACACAAGGGTGAGTTAATATTTTTCATATCTATTATAATTAGCAAATATGACTTGATAAGTGAAGGAGAGGGGAAAGGTGTGCAATATGGCATGGGAGTCATAAGGATCAAAATAAATGTATGTGGCTAATATAAATGTATGATGAATGTATTTTTGCATGAAGGAGATCCTAATTGTGCATGGTGATATGGGAGAGATATAAGGGATTAAAATGAGGATATTTTTTTACTTTTCCACGCATGGAGAATATGTATTTTTGGCATCATCATAGGATGCATGATGTAATTGTGCAAATAAAAGGGGAGATATAAGGAGTTGTTATTTTCTAAACCTTTTGAAAATAGTTACCCTCTTTTTGCATGATTTAGTAACTAATAAACTAATGTAAACAAATAATAAAGTAATGCAATTATAAATTACTTTATTATTTGTCACAAAGTTATATAGGTCAAAAAATAGAACATATTTGTAACACATAGTTTTAAGTAAGTCACTTTGATTACTTTATTACTTGCTCACATTGTTTCCTCATGCCCAAATCATGCAAAATCAGGAGTGAAGTTAATTGATCTATTTTGGAGTTTTTTTGCATGATGTTTTGGTCAAACTAGAGGAATTTGAGGTTCCACTTGGTCAAACTGAGCGTGAGGGATAGTTTGGAGCTATTTTTGCTCTTTTTCATGTAGTTGTGACCCTAAATTTTAGGGATTTTTATGCTTGCTTGTGAATCAGTCTTGGAAGTATTATTTTTAGAGGTAGTTGACTACAATTGACCTTTTAGGTCTTCTTTGCGAGTAGATTATATATTGAGAGAAAAACTTATGTTTTTCTAGTTCTTGTCTTTTTGCTCTCTTATGCATTGCAGAGAGAAAGAGTGTTTGTAACTCAATTTTTGCAAACTAATACATTACAACAAGTTACATGTTCTATTTTTCTTTGCCATTTTTATGCAAGTGTTCCTTTATTTTCAGTAGAATCAAGTATCTAACTTCTCATTTGTGCTATTTTATGAATGATTTGATGAGATTTTATTATGTTTAAAATCAGAACCTTTAAAATCATTGTCTCATTTATACTTGCATGCATTGAAGTAGTAAAAATCACAGGTCTTAGGCTGTGTATTAAAATAGTCATTGCTTTCATCCTGTGAGAACCTAGTTTTCCTCCGAGAAGAAAGTTATTCAAGCCTTCCTTAGAATCATCTTTGTGGTCATATTGCCAAAAGTGGTTTGTGTGGATAGATACTCTAAAAGTTATTGTGAGTTAGAGTTGTATGTTTCAACCAATTAGGTGCATCACCACCCATTAGAAAATTATAAGGGAACCAACCCATAAGAAAATTATAAGAAAATTAGCTTCAACCAATTATAAGAAAATTAGCTTCATAGATTTGCATAGCATGTGCAATCCTGCACAATAACAGTTTTTGGCATGCCTAGCGGGATGATTGAACTAATTTTTAGTTCAAAAAGAACTTATTCTTTCTATTTTTTTGGTATGAGCAGCATCTATTATATCCTTTTAGAGGTTTCAATTCAAGTTCCTAGTGACTCTAAGTTTCTAGTTTGAATAGATCTGATTTTGCAGCCTATGGGAAAGATTCAAACAAGATCAGGTGTTGTTTTATTTTAAGTAATTTTGGTTTCAATTGTTTTCCAACTTTTAAATGAGTAAGCATGTCTATCTTTCATGGGAACATGTCATATAATCCATCATATCATTAAAATATTGCTAATCCACCATCTTATCAGCCATATCAAATCAACCATGCTATTGGTTTTAGCCCAAATTCTATGGTTTTTCAAGGAAACCAGCATGCTCAATATGCTTACCTCCCACCCACCCTTGCTCAACCTTCATATTAGCATTCATATGTCCAAAATTAGCCTCAATAAATATCTCTGATATCAAAGCAATTCAAACAATCTCCTGATCACCTCCAAGATTTAGAGGTTAAGGATATAAATATTAACATGAATGAGATGAAGGACACATTATTAGACTTCACAAAGAAGATAGAAGAGATCAAGAGGCAACAAGAGTATGAGCAACAATAGGAAGAGATGGCTTATTAGGCTTATCTCTATGAGCAAGACTTGCTGATGTAGAGAAGACAATATGAAGAAGATCTTGAAAGGGAGGTTGCAGCTAAAGAAGAACAAATAAAACACTTGCTTGCACAAGCACAAGGGTATGAGGTCCAGACAGCTGCACTCATTCCAGATCAACCTATTCAAAATAAGATTAGTAGGTATGAATTTCCAAGTTTCAAACAAAATGAGCCTATTAAGCCTCCCAAGGTCCAAATTCCAAGTTTCATAAGTTCTGATTTTAATCAGGAGCCTTTTTGCATTCAAAACCAATCCATTAATCCTCATTATCAGTCACATCAAGTACCTGAACCAAGTCATCAGTCTTTTGAGCAACTATGGCAGCCTTCTTGGACTAAGCATCGTAATTATAAAATGCCAAACCTTGTTAAGGCTACCTCTCCCATACCAATCCAAAATTAGGAAGAGGATGCTGGTTCAAACTTGACACTCAATTATTTGCATTTTGATTCAGTTGAAAAGTTTTCTAATGCTATTTATAAGATGAATAAAAGTAGAGTACAGAGGTCACAAGGTGAAAGTCTTTAGTTGCAAAGACAAAATACCCAAGTTTCATTAGAGAAAGCACCACATGAGGAGAAAAAAATGGTTTCTTTGTTCGATCAGCTACCTGGTTTTGTTGAGCCAGATGAGGAAAGCATGCTCATACCAAAGGCAACAACAAAAGGACAGTGGGATGGAAAGGTAAAAGAGGTTGATCAAGAAGATCATCCTACAACTTGGTGTCATGAACTACCTTATTGCATTGAAAATGATGTAGAAGGTGTGTTTTTGTTCTCACAAGCAACAGTTTTAGATTAGCAGCAAGACATAGGACCTCCCGAAGAGTTTCTATTTGATGAAAGTTGCAATAAGGTAAGGAACAATCCTCTTTTATCAAAAATTTAAGAGGAATGTGATGAACTTTCATTTTGGGATGACCTTGATGATTTTGTTGCAAGCTTAGAAAATGTTAAGTAGGTTTTAGTTAATATCTTTGATGAAGCCAGTTTTGTGGGTGAGAATGGTTGTAAGAATGATGTAAATCATCTGGTAAAAATACTAATTAATGAGCAGATCACAAACAATAGCCTTAAATTGAGTAATCAAAATGTTGAGATAAATGCAAATTTTGTGCAAGTGGAACAAGATGAAAAGCAGGATATTGCTTTCCAAGTAGAGATTGAGTCTCAGATTACTATGTCTAGTTTTGAGCAGTAGAATGATAAAACTCATTTGGATTCAGTGCAAGATTATGAGTTTGATGAGAACATGTTTTTAGGCATCATAGATGTTTTGTGTTCTAACATTGATGATAAGCTAGTGTCATATGAGCCAACAGTATGTTATGAGCCTATTCAGATCAAAGAGGTAAGCATTCCTTCATTTCATTCATGTGAGCTAAATCAGGTTGATATTGCAATTGACAACAGGACAATAGATCTCAATAAAGAAACCAGGGTTATTAGCCAAAGGTTCAACATTGCAAGAGGTTGTCCAATCATAGATTTAGCTGCCAAAGAGATAAATAAGGAGACACATGTTACTGTTGTACCCAAAGAAGATATTGCAGTCTTTGAACAGTAGTACCGGATCATCTCTTCACCCCATAATAGCAATATCTATGATCAGATCTAAAGGATAAATGAGTTTGTTTTTGTTCTTTAGAGAGTTTTGCAACATTCTATAAGGTATATTTAAATGGGTAATGTCTTATCAATAGCAAATCACCTTGCAAAACATCCTTTCTTAATCAGAAAGGGGAGTTATTTTACAAAGCCAGTTAATGGGTTTGTTTGACCAACTTTTTTGGCTGGTTAGAATAGGTTAGGTAAGGTTCTCATTTTCCAAGAAGTGCATATGCACATTCTACTGGACATGTCCTAAACAAGGTCAGATTAGTTTGATTTCAGTATTGTTTTACTGCTATATTTTTCTGTCAATTGAGTTGTAGAAGTTTTTTGAAGTTTTCAGGCAAGAAAAGACTCATGTGTCCAATGGATTTAGAAGCCTACTGGTTCTATTTTGTTTAGTAGGCAAACACCCTTGAGAGGTCACCAAAAATGTTACTAAATTATGTTTGCAACCTAATTTAGTGAGGCTTAGACAACGTTGTTGGAAAGGGGGTAAAGAAAATTTTTATGTGCAATGATCATCAAATTAAATGTCTAATGTCTTGATGAAAGAATAAGAAAAGATCACTTATTAGGATCTTATGATTGCTCAAGCTGGGCTGTCAAACCATCCTGATAAGTGAAATGCCCTAGAGAAAAGAAAGTAGACATTCAATGAATGACAAGTTTGAAATTGACTTCATATTTTAGTTATGATGTCGCTGATTATTCAGTACATTTCAGTGCAGTTTCAAGAGAGAGGTATTTATAAACTGTTATTTCTTCATCATGTTTCAAACATTTGCTTTAAAAGAGATTCAGTTGTTTTATGCTATGTTTTGATTTAGAAAGAAAAATATGCATGTCACTGCATAAAGTGAAATCACTGATTGTATTCAAAAGAGTGTTTAAATATGTCCCACACAAACCATGGGAGTAACTGGAATATGCTACATAAAAGTAAATTTTACTTTTGAAGGAATAAAAATGCATAAGAAAAGTAGAGTGACCCATCATTGCCGATGAATGACAAACCCTGAGTTTGAGTTGATCTTCAGCTTCCTCCATCTATTGAGCTTCGAAATACCTGCAAGAAGTTGTGTTAGAGCTCTAGGTTCCAATAATTTTCGTATACATAATCAAGCAACAAAAGTACAAGCTACTTTAATGGAGTAGAAGTTGTTAATGATCAGATAATGCAAAAATAGAAGCAGAAGAGATAGTTGATTAAGAGATGCAAGTACAAAATCAGAGGGATAAATCAAGAAAGAGAGGCATCATGTCCTGTAATTCAAGGTATGTTTTATATTCTAACATGTTTGTTGAATGTGCAGGTATAGGTGAAATATATCAAGATCAATCACTGAAATAACATGTGGAGAAAATGTGGCTCCCATAAGGGTTGAGCCCAGTGTGTTGTCCTCTTCTTAGTAGAGTACGTTCCAGACAGTCAACATGCATGTCAAAATACAACAATGCATATAAAAGCATAGTCTATGCTAAGGATAGCCTTGAAAGGAGCCCCATTAGTACTTCTAAATCTTATGAGAATATTTGTTTGCTGACTCCAAGTGGCATTGAACTTTTGTGAAGTTGTGAGAGAGAAAAAGAATTTTAAAGAATATAGTTAAAGCTCCTTCTTGCACAAGTATCAAAAGTACCAATGAGGCTCCTCACATTGAGGCATGTCCTGGTAACCAGTCAAAAGAATTCATCTAGACAATAAAGGTCACAGGCAGTTTTACAGAGCATGATCACTACAACCAAAAAGTATGCTACAAGACAGTCAAAACTGTATCATGAGAGTGATAGTCATAACATCAAATAGAGAAGGTTTAAAGACAAGAGGAACAATACATAAGAGAAGGAGATAACAATCAAGTATAGGTACATGGTGAACTGTGAAAGAAAACATTTGAACATTAATGAATGATGGGATAATCATGTATAGCAATAAAAAATTAGTAGCGTTCAAGAAAAGGTCTATCAGCATTTGGAGTAATCAAGTGAGTCTATGATAGATTGAAGATCCCTTGGTGCGAGGATGGAATGAAACTAGTCAATTGCAAAGTAATAGAAGTATTCATGAAATGAAATCAAAGGTATAATAGATGAATAGTTTGATGTAGTCCATTCTTGTGGATGTCTGTGTTGGTTTCATGCCTATCATAAAAGATTCCTACATTAGTATTGTGGGGTTGCTAAATGAGATTTGGAGGCTACTAACAAAGACACACATAAGATAGTCAAATACAATGTCAAAAGAGGGAAAATCAATCATCAAAAGACTGTCAGATTTAAAGAATAACTTGCTTTACGAAAGGATAGTCCAAAGTAGCCAAGTCATGTAAAACAGTGATAGTCAACATATGTGAAAATAGTCCTAGGGAAGTATATCAATCACACTAGCATGACTGTCACAAATGTTAAAATAGTCAACACAATGTTAGAATCAACAAAAACTAATCAAATGGACAACATACTTGTATGAAGACAACAGATTATAAGGATTTTGTAGTAGTTATTAAGGGACATGATTGTCAGTAAAAGATAAATACATTAACAATAGCAAACTATTTCAAACCTACAGAAAACACATGACAAACAAAGAAGGAAGGTAGAGAGGTTTATTAGATAGTATACATGGTCTATCAAAATTATAAGGATTGCTTTTGAAGATATGTCTACTTATAACCTGTAAAAGGCACAACAATATTTTCATTTTCATAAAGTCCATTGTCTATTAAGAATGGAATGAGAAAGGTGCATATAGTAAGTGTACAAATGCAATCCAGATAGGTAGCTATCTCGGTAGAGGAACAATCATGTGTTTGTAGTCAAGGGGGTAGCTATCTCAATAGAGGAACATTGGAGTAGTTATGTCCATATCAAAAAGGTGCAGTCATAGCCATTGCAACCATTATCCTATTAACAGTCAAGCCTCTGTATCAACCATGGAAACATTACTTGTTGCAACATTACACATTTTTGTCATGGTATGAAGACTGTCATACATAAAGGCTCATGGGCAGTCTTATGATGCCAAGGGTAAAGTCAATAGTGCATAGTAACGGTAGCAAATTGCCTTGTTACAGCAATGTGCAGAGCCGTAAACAACATGATACCACTATACCAAGGAATACATAGTAATCTTTTGGAGCTAGCCAACATCAGATACAAGATACAAGCAAACAAACAACCATTAATGAGCAGTGATCCAATCAAGAAATATTTACAAGTGCATTCTCAGCTAATCTCAAGTCAAAAGCCCCTAGAGTTTATCAACCAAAGGCAGTTGTGGCATCTAGAAATGGTGATAAGCATGAGATCAAAACTCAAGCATTGCCCCACACAGTGGTTCATCCTAGTTAAGTGAACACAGAGGCAGTCATGCATATCTTCATAGAGACCATAACTCTCCTAGGCATGGTCATTCTAGTGGATGTGGTGGTAGGGATTTGGCCTAAGAGGAAACAAACCTTGCCATGTGTTTTTTTTTCTCATAGTGAAAGTATATAATGAGAGGGAAAATGGTGTAGAAGCACCTAGTGGAATTCGTGCCTCCATGAGGTAATTTTGTAATTTTTGAGTTTTGGTTATATTTTGTTTTTGATTCATTGATTAGGTTGTTAGGTGATTGTGGAGTTAAGTTACAAAATCTTACAAATGTTGTCATTGTGTAAAATTGCAAAATTGAAAAATCATGGAAGTTGAAGGGTCATCGGTTGTAATGAAAAGTTGAATGATTAGAAACTCAAGAGACAAGTTATAAATGGTTTTTTTGGGTTATAAACAAGTTTAATAAGCCTTGGGAAGGGGGAGACAAGGTTAGGGGTTGAAGTTTTACACAAAAAACAATAAAGAAGCTTTGTTTTCTGTATTTTTAGAACATTAGTTTGTTGTTTTAGTGAATTGTACTAATTTGTACAACCCTTTTATGACCTACACATGGTATAGTTGAAAATATAATTGAGTTACCTTTCTAATACTTTTGGTTTGGTCAATTTTTGTCATGTTTTGTGAAAGTTAAGATCAAATTAGTGATTGTCACTTCTAGATTTTAGGCCTAATTGGCAGAAGGACAGTCCATTTTTGAAGGATTCCGTACAAAGTAACCTACCTTGATTTTGAGATATGTTAAATAAGAGCCAAAATGGGTATTTTAATCAAGTTTTATTTCTTGGAGATCAGTTCTGGTTTGAAAGTTATGGCTGAAAAAGCCTATTTGCTGCACCTACCTTAAGCCTAGTCAAGATCTATAATAGTCCATTTTTGAAGCATACTTTCTAAAGTAACCTTATATTAATTTTGGATATGTTATGTAAGGGAAAATAGGGTATCCAAATCAGTTTTGAGATCATGGGTTTGAGTTGTCTTCTAAAAATTATGTCAAAATTACCTTATTTGCTTCTCTCTTTAAAGCATAATGGAAGATTGTGAGAAAAGTCATTTGTTTGAAGTGTGTTTGTTTGAGTGAATCCTCCATGCTCTGCATAATAAAATCAATATTTTCTCTATTTTCCTCAAAAGAAGCAATAATATTCAAAGCAAATAGCAATTAGAAGGAAACTAGAGTTCTTTTTCACTACATTTCGTCATAAGAAGATAGGCCTTTTCTACAAAACTAGCAAGAAATGGGGGATTTCATAGTCTTATTTTAAAGGAGAAAGAGTATACAGAGAAAAGCACAAATATTATACTGAAAAACCAATGCAACAAACCTTCATTTTCCTTGTTTGCTTATGCCACAACAAACTAAAAGATGGAGCATATATAGAATCAAATGGAGGAGTTTGACTTTCATCATGTCATTAAGCAAAAATCAGAATAGAAATGACTTTAGGAACAGGCAAACATTGCATTTTTTCCATTTTTCTTGCAGAGAAATAAAGAGATATAGAGGGGAGACTTACTTGAAGGAGTATGATGTTGAAAATAGCCTAAAGAACAGCATCATAGACCTAAAAAATCCTCATAGAAACCCTTGTTGGCAAGAGACATTGTGTGGCTTCATTAGTGTTGTCATTGATGGCAACAAAGTCTATCCCACACATCCGCAGTACATAGTATGCCTATACCGAAAGTCAGATTGAAGATTGTTTTGATCTGGTGAACAAGAACAGAGTATGTAACAAGGTCTGACAATCAGGTCTGGATCTCTCAGATGGTGTAACTCAGTAAGTTGCGGACTTGGGAAAGTCAAGAGGGGTATCATGACTACTGTACTCTAAAGATTTAGCCTCCGGTGATAAATCAAGGAAAAGATATGAGGATTTGAGTGTTGGGTTCCAGTTAGGCATAGTAGACAGAGGAAGAACTAACCGACAAAGTATCAGACTTCAATTCAGATGAGTAAATGGTGTTGATCAAGTAATTTGTGGGATCATACATTGTTGGCCGACATGATTAATGACTTCTATGTCTATGTTTTTGATACACATCACAAATCAAGCATGGATTCAGCTGACAGAGTAATTACTTGCAGTGTTCTTGATGCTGACTAGCAAGTTGATAAAAATCCTTGATGCAGATATTTATACCAGATAGATTTCAGCATGTGAGGAAGCAAGGCAATAAGTGATGAAAGCAAAGTGAGAAGAAAAGCAAAGATAAGTGTGGGAACAGTAATCTAAGTCCGGTATGTGACAGAACAACAACATTGAGCAAAGGAAGGATGAAGTGCATTAGATCAGTATATTGTGCCTAAACTAGAACTGAACTCTTGCATTTGTAGATGCTTCTCATCAATTCAAACACTTGATTATCTTCTGTAAGTTCTGTAGACAATGAGTCTCTTGTAGGCAGTGTGCCTCTTGTGAGTAATGTGCTCGGGCAGTGAGCCCTAATTGGCAAGTGCCATTTTGTACTCCTTTATTCTTTTAATAGAGAATACAATCTTGGGTTAGTCACCCCGTGGTTTTTCCCTTAACGGGGTTTTCCACATAAAAATCCTTGTGTTATGTGTGTTGATTTTATTTCTGTTCTTGTGATCACATATGCTTATATGTTTTGATGCTACACTAATTATTAAGACAACAAAAGAAAAGAAAGACAAGGAAATTTTGAGATAAATGATTCACCCCCCCTCTCAGTTATCTGGCTTGTTTCCAACAATTGGTATCAGAGCTAAGTTCCTCTGAACAAAGCCTAACAGCTTGAGGAGGATTTGGGAATCTCAATGGATATATATGGTATGAAGGAACAACTTCAGTCTACCCTAGATGATCTTGAACAATCCCATTCTGAAGTCAATAATTTGAGAGAAAGACTAAAACAAGCTGATGATTTCATAAATGAGCTAAAAGAAAAACTTAGTATCTCTGTGAAAAAGAGAAAGGAACTACTTCAAAAATTAGCTAATCAGAGTGAAGACAATGATACTAATGAAGATCTGAATGAGAAAAATAAGCTATGTGAGAAGCTGTCAAAATAATTCATTATGGTAAGGCATGAAATGGAATCAGGGGTTATGAGATTCACCCAAGAAATTGAAGAAAAAAGGAAAATTGAAGATAATCTAAAATAATCCCTCAAGGAGAAGATAGAGGACTGCCACAAAATGGATAGAATAATCAGGCATCTTTAATCTGATCTTGAAGAAGCTAGAGATAATGAAGAACAACTTGAGAATCAAATAGACACTCTTAAACAAGATCTTCAAACAACAAATGAATACAAAGAGAAATTCAAGATAAGCTCAGCCCAACTTGAAGTTCTTCTTGAAAGCCAAAAGAGGGTAGATGATAAGCGTGGCTTCGAATATGAGAAAGGTGAAAGCTCCGGATCCAGTCAGAAGAACTTTGGATCAGGAAATCAAAGAAATAGGCCTAGAAGACCTCTGGTAAGGCAACCAAATGCTCAAAGATATCCATCCTTCAATGGATACTGCTTCAATTGCAACAATTTCGGTCATAAAGCAACTCAGTGTAGAAGGAGAATGAATTAGACTAATCCATCCTTCTCTGGACAATGTTTCAACTGCAAAAGGTATGGTCACAAATCTCATGAATGCAAAAATATGCAAATAAACAATTCATTCAATGGTAGATGCTTTGCATGCAATAGAATGGGACATATGGCTAATCAATGCAGATCAAAAGGATATCAATCAAATAAGCAAAGAAATGTTGTCTGTTACAATTGCAATAGATCCGGTCATATTGCCAAGTTCTGCAGAAGTAGAAATCAGGATAGAAAAGGTCCGGTGCAACATAATAAAAAACAAGATAAGGGCAAAGGTAAAGTGCATGCAGATGAAGTTCAAAAGGAGATGAGCAATATTTGGGTGAAGAAGAGTACATAAATTATTGGGGATGGATCCGCATCGGAATCCAGTGCCGATATTCCTTCTGAAAACTAAAAGGGTGAGCTCTGGCTCAGGGGGAGTCACAGAGAAAAACAAATTCCCCCAGCCAGTCAACTAGTGTTTAAATTCGGCACATGGAATGCTACGGATTAAAGGGTTCTCAGAAAGACATCTACATAACCTTCAATAAAAATATGAAAGATCTGCATGGAGTTTTGGAAGAGTTTAACTGTTCAAGTTAATCTGATTTTGACAGCGCTCTGGTAAAGCAAGACTTTCATAGATAGATCCGGTATGATTCAAAATTGAAATACTTTGATCTGCGGACCCATGGCATGATTGAAGAAAAGAAGATACATTGTCAATCCTCACTGACAATGATTCTAAGTTCAGCGCAGTGATTCGAGAAGATCTCTCTCAAAATAAGGCAACCGAATAACTTAAGTTGTGCATTTATTACAAAAGGAAATTAGGGTTTGCGCAAGGATAAAAGGGTTCTTTCACTCATTGTTTACACATTTACGTTCACGAAGAAGAAAAGAAGAGCTCTGCAACAAAGTTTCTACAATTTACCCAAGATCAACTGGAAAATCTAATTCAACTAGTGATTTGTTCCGGCCCCTATTTTGAACCCTAAAGCATGAAAAGGCACTTCCATTATAAAAATCTCTCTTTGAATCTCTTGCAAAATGGCTACTCCAATGGTTGTCAAGATCACTGATAGGCCGCGTCCTAAAATCAATAAATACCCCTATAAATCTCTAGAAGTTGATCCTTTAAGTGTATTCTCTAGCATTCCGCATGGGGTAATGCATGTAGAAGATGTTAGGGTCTATATCCATGCCAACATTGAGGAATTTGGAGACTCAAAATTGATGAAGATCTATCACAAACAACTAATAGATGAGAGATTTGAACTCAAACCTCAATTTAAGGCCCTCCGAGATAAACACTTCAAACATTGCATACACTTTCCCTGTTTTGCAGAAGATGATTGGGTCCGGTATGTCCTAAGTAGGATGCATGATAATTTCATGTGGTTAATGAGGCCCTTCAAGTTAACTAAAGAGGCCACCAGGGCAGTGACTGGACTGCATTCTTCCGGTGGGCTACCTGCACTTAAATCTATCAAGAATCAGACAGTAACTAAAGCCAAAAGAGCCATGACCATAAATGACATCACAAATTTGAATGTCAAGTTTGCCTCAATGATAATTGGGTACAAGATCTATCATTCTAGCAGGGAGAATTCTGTGTCTGGGACAACAATCTATGCAACATATCAGATGTTAAGGGAAGATGCAGATATGACCTGTGTGAACTTCTCCTAAATCAACTTTTAGAAAACCTACAAAAGATCAAAAAAGATAAGAAGAATTCCTTTAAATATGGATGTTTAATACTGTGTCTGTTCTTTTATTATATGAATGAGCTACTTGGATCACATGGTTCGGTATGGCAAAATGACAAAGTGGTTGTAATTCAAATTAGAGATTATATGTATGGACTTGGTGATGCTCAAGCCCAAAACATAGCTCTCTGTGGTTACTTCAAGAACTTTCAGAGCATGATGCAAGCCAGAGAAAGAATTCCTCAGTCCATAGTCGAGAAATACAAGGACACAGTGTACTTCATGGTTGACACTGACCAATGCCTAATGGAGGCAGTTGAGCCAAGGACTATGTGGATAATGCCTATGGGATACGAGGTCGATGAAAAAATCTTGGAGCTACATATTCAACACCTATTGAGCCAGCCTAAGGACCCTGAAGCAGAAAGGTTTGGCACCTTTCAAGAACTAAGTGTAAAAATACATGTTGAGTTAAGACAACTGAAGATAAAGAGGAAAGTAAGAAGGAAAGTTGAAGAAATTGCCAAAAGATTTGGCTTATCAAAAGAGGCAGTAGATGCAAATAGAGAGAAAATGGAGAGGGCTGAGAAAGAAAAACAAGAAGCAAAGAAAGGAGATGTTCTGGTACAAGCCTCGTCTCGGACTAGATCTTCCAAGAGCTTTGCACCTGCCACTCCTAAAAGCTCAAGGACCACCAAATTGGAAGTCAAGACATTTGGAAAAGGAGAAAAGAGGGCAAAGACCAAAGCCACAAGGTCATATACAAGCCTTAAAGATGATGAAGAAATAGAATCCAATGAGGAAATCAAGAAAATGAAGAAGAAAACATCTAGGAAATTCTCTGCTAGTAAAAATGAGGAAGAAATGGCAGAAGAATTTGTTGAAAAGCCCACTCTTTCCATTGACGACATCATTAAGGCAGTTACTGTGGATGGGAACCTACAACCAGTAACAGAGTTCTATGATGAATACAGTGATACTGATAAGAGAATTTTGGAAGAAGCTACTATCAGGTACCTAAACATCTACAATAAAACTTTCATTGAAATTAGATCCTTAATTCCTAAGAGTCTAGAAAAAGTACCTGAACTGAGAAAAGAAAATGCAAAGGCAAAAGACTTAGAGATTCGAGAACAGATAGCAATTCAGCTTTATCCTTCTATCACTCCAAAACAAATGGACATGATCTTTAAGGACTGTAAGGATGAATTATGGAGTAAAGTAAGAATGAATAAACTTATGCTTGGAGAAATTGACCAAGTAGCAAAGAAACAAAAGACATCCTCTGAAATGCTTTCAAAAGATTCAATCTTCCTATTGTAGAGGAAACAGATGAAGAACCTTCTACCATGGATGTTGAAGGATTAAATGTAACCAATGAAGAATCTTTCGACAAAGATGTAGAAGGATCAAAAGAGATAGATGAAGAGAAGTCTAAGGACTTGGATTCCTCTATTCCAGAAGAGGAAGTTCATGAAGCAACAAACACCGGTCACATCTCTCCTCCGGATCCCACTACAGACATTCCACACTTCGAAGCTGAAGGAGAAGATAAAAGAGAAGAGAAGGTGATTCAAGAAGAGGAGGTTAAGGGAGAAAAAGAAGAACAAGCAGAAAAGACTAATGATGACTGTTTTGATATCCCAAAAGAAAAGAAGACTCAGTCACCAGCAAGAGACACTATAGAGGTAGTGAAGAACTTCTTAAACAAAGAAATGAGGGAGATAGATGAACCTGAGCTATTTCAAGGGCCACTAAATTTTGACTCTCTTTGGTTCAGACAATAAAAATAGTATCCTTTGCTCAAGCCAAAGCAAAAGAAAAACTCTTGAAATCTCGCATGGAAGACTATGAACTATTGGAGATTGCATCCAGGATGCTAGAGAAGATCATGCCATCATTTCAAAAGGATCCTTCGGCCTCTCCATCCAGTAACTTGAAATCTTTGGTAAATTATGTTAGCACTCATTTTGAATCTTTAGAGAAATCAACAGAAGCAAATGTTCGGAAAGAGTTTTTAGGAAAAAGATTCACTGAAGTGCAAGGACTGATTACTAATGATAGGAGGACCCTAGACATTGGAATAAGAGCCTTGAAAATGCTCTTAAAGATGGTGGGGACATATACAAATTTTTTCTATCTTGGCCCAAAGTGACAGAGGACATTGAAAAGGAAGTGAAAGAACAAGAAGGTAAATTGTCAAGTTTATCTCAGAATTTTGATCCCCTTACTACCTCTTTAATGAATAAAGAATGCTAGGCTATTGTCATCATAAATGAAATAAAGAGGCTAGACAAAGAAAATAAGAACATAATAAATAGAATGGGTGAACTTAGAGGGATAATTATCCTTAAGCTAGATGCAATGCATGAGGCCTTGACAGATGCTCAAACCACAGCCTAGACCAGTGATCCGACAGATTTAAGAAGGGCAGAAGCATATGCATTTTTGTTGAGTGGTCACATCTCCATTTTGGACAGAATGAAGCAGAGTTGGGACATAGAGTTTGTACAGTTGAAGGCTACTTTTGCGGATATACTTAAGTACATGTAAGTATAACACACACAGACACACACACATATATAGATATGTATGTGGCCATGTATAGGTTAATTTTTGCAAAATTTTGGTATGCGGATTCTGCCCTTTGCCATTGATGTTAAAGGGGGAGTGAGGAGTAGTGAAAAATGTGGAATCTAGCTAAGAGGGAGCTCTGGTAAAATAGTGCAAAAGATAGAGCATTAGCCAAGGGGGAGTTTACTGCGACACTTAGCCATTTTTCACTAAGTGTTGCCATCAATGCCAAAGGGGGAGATTGTTGGCAAGAGACACTATGTGGCTTCATTAGTGTTGTCGTTGATGGCAACAAAGTCTATCCCACACATCCACAGTACATAGTATGCCTATACCGGAAGTTAGATTGAAGATTGTTTTGATCTAGTGAACAAGAACAGAGTATGTAACAAGGTCTGACAATCAGGTCTGGATCTCTCAAATGGTGTAACTCAGTAAGTTGTAGACTTGGGAAAGTCAAGAGGGGTATCATGACTACTGTACTCCAGAGATTTAGCCTCCGGTGATAAATCAAGGAAAAGATATGAGGATTTGAGTGTTGGGTTCCAGTCAGGCAGAATAGACAGAGGAAGAACTGATCGACAGAGTATCAGACTTCAATCCAGATGAGTAAATGGTGTTGATAAAGCAATTTGTGGGATCATACATTGTTGGCCGACATGATTAATGACTTCTATGTCTATGTTTTTGATACGCATCACAAATCAAGCATGGATTCAGCTGACAGAGTAATTACTTGCAGTGTTCTTGATGCCGACTAGCAAGTTGATAAAAATCCTTGATACAGATATATATACCAGATAGATTTCAGCATGTGAGGAAGCAAGGCAATAAGTGATGAAAGCAAAGTGTGAAGACAAGCAGAGATAAGTGTGGGAACAGTAATCCAAGTCCGGTATGTGACAGAACAACAACATTGAGCAGAGGAAGGATGAAGTGCATCAGATTAGTATATTGCGCCTAAACCGGAACTGAACTCTTGCATTTGTAGGTGCTTCTCAGCAATTCAAACACTTGATTATCTTCTGTAAGTTTTGTAGACAGTGAGTCTCTTGTAGGAAGTGTGCCTCTTGTGAGCAGTGTGCTCAGGCAGTGATCCCTAATTGCCAAGTGTCATTTTGTACTCCTTTATTCTTTTAATAGAGAATACAATCTTGGGTTACTCACCTCGTGGTTTTTCCCTTAACAGGGTTTTCCACGTAAAAATCCTTGTGTTATGTGTGTTGATTTTATTTTTGTTCTTGTGATCACATATGCTTATATGTTTTGATGCTGCACTGATTATTAAGACAACAAAAGAAAAGAAAGACAAGGAAATTTTGAGATAACTGATTCACCCCCCCTCTCAGTTATCTGCCTTGTTTCAAACAACCCTTGCATGTCGACGGGTTTAGAGCAGTAAAAAGAAAAGAATAGTGAAAAATGATAAGTTTAGGGTTTTCTTCTCCTTTTGGGTCACTGCCCTAGCTCGACTAAGCTATTTTTGACTTTTTTTTATTTAGAAATTATTGTTACCCAAATGACCCCATGGTCAAAACAAGAAATCATCAAACCTAGTGCTAAGTGAGGGGGCCTGTGAGGATTTATCATTATTTTCTTTTGATTTTCTTCAAGTCAACAAAAATAATAATGCAATGTAAAGTATGGCATGTGTTTGCATGGGAGTCATAAGGTGTATTGACTTTGAGTTTATAATATGAGTTGAGATGTGATGTATAATGATATGGGAGTTATAAGGTGTTTTGACAAATGTGAAGATAGTAATGTGAATTGAGAGGTGTAATCAAATCATGCCATGGGAAGACATAAGGGTGAGTTAATATTTTTCATATCTATTATAATTAGCAAATATGACTGGATAAGTGAAGGAGAGGAGAAAGGTGTGCAATATGGCATGGGAGTCATAAGGATCAAAATAAATGTATATGGCTAATATAAATGCATGATGAATGTATTTTTGCATGAAAGAGATCCTAATTGTGCATGGTGATATGGGAAAGATATAAGGGATTAAAATGAGGATATTTTTTGACTTTTGTATGCATGGAGAATATGTATTTTTGGCATCATCATAGGATGCATGATGTAATTGTGCAAATAAAAGGGGAGATATAAGGAGTTTTTATTTTCAAAACCTTTTGAAGATAGTTACCCTCCTTTTGCATGATTTAGCAACTGATAAACTAATGTAAACAAATAATAAAGTAATGCAATTATAAATTACTTTATTATTTGTCACAAAGTTGTATAGGTCAAAAAATAGAACATATTTGTAACACATAGTAAAGTAAGTCACTTTGATTACTTTATTACTTGCTCACATTGTTTCCTCATGCCCAAATCATGCAAAATCAGGAGTGGAGTTAACTGAGCTATTTTGAAGTTTTTTTGTACGATTCTTTAGTCAAACTGGAGGGATTTGAGGTTCCACTTGGTCAAACTGAGTGTGAGGGACAGTTTGGAGCTATTTTTGCTCTTTTTCGTACAGTTGTGACCCTAAATTTTAGGGATTTTTATGCTTTCTCGTGAATCAGTCTTGGAGGAATTATTTTTAGAGGCAGTTGACCTTTTAGATCTTCTTTGTGAGAAGATTATATATTGAGAGAAAAACTTATGTTTTTCTAGTTCTTTCCTTTTTGCTCTCTTATGCATTACAGAGAGATAGAGTGTTTGTAACTCAATTTTTGCAGATTAATACAGTACAACAGGTTACAGGTTCTATTTTTCTTTGCCATTTTAATGCAAGTTTTCCTTTATTTTTAGTAGAATCAAGTATCTAACTTCTCATTTGTGCTGTTTTATGAATGATTTGATGAGATTTTGTTGTGTTTAAAATTAGAACCTTTAAAATCATTATCTCATTTATACTTGCATGCATTGAAAATAGTAAAAATCATAGGTCTTAGACTGTGTATTGAATTAGTCATTTCTTTCATGCTATGAGAACCCAATTTTCCTCCAAGAAGAAAGTTATTCAAGCCTTCCTTAGAATCATCTTTGTGGTCATAATGCTAAAAGTGGTTTGTGTGAATAGATACTCTGAAAGTTATTGTGAGTTAGAGTTGCATGTTTCAACCAATTAGGCACATCACCACCTATTTACCTTAAGTTTTTGTCCTTTCATTTCATTCTTTCTATCCTTTTTCCTACCAAGTCATTAACCCATTAGAAAATTATAAGGGAACCAACCCATAATCTGGAGGTTCAATCTCACCATAGGTCACCCACAACTTGATTTTGATCCCATGTTACACAGGATTGCTGAGCTTCATAACTTTGCATAATGGGTGCAATCTTGCATGATAACAATTTTTTCCATGCTCAGTGGGATGATTGAACTATTTTTTAGTTCAAAAAGAACTTAATTCTTTTTGTTGTTTTGGTATGAGAAGCAGTTATTATAGCCTTTTAGAGGTTTCAATTCAAGTACCTGGTGACTCCAAGTTTTTAGTTTGAATAGATCACATTTTGCTGTTAGATCTAGGGCACACAACTGAGAGGGGGGGTGAATCAGTTGTACAAAAACTTGCTTCTACTTCAAACACTTGATTCTTCTTGTTTGTTAATAGCATTCAATTAACCATCCATGAAAGCATAATGCATAAACACAGGAGCAGATAAACATCAACACATTGGACACCAAGATTTTGACGTGAAAAACTTGGTTAAGGGAAAAACCACGGGGTGATTAACCCAAGGATTATTCTCTGTTAGAAGAATAAGAAAAATGAATGGCACATGCCAATTAGGGCTTACTGCCCGAGCACACTGCTCACAAAGAGGCAACTGCCTACAAGAGACACACTGTCTACAAAGTGATAAGAATCACAAACTTGAACTGGAGATTGACATCTTTACCATGTTTGGATCAGTTCCATTTAAGCCCAAGATACTTCTGCTCTGCCCTTCGCTCTTTCGCTATACCACACTCATCCTCTACACAACTCCCTTTGAAATGAACTCACAAACCTTTATTTATACAAGAAATCGACTTAGGAATAATCATCTAAGTCGGCAATCAACCATAAGGACATTTGCAAGATGATTAATACATCCAGTCGGCCACCACAAGAACATTCGCAAGATGAACAACTCATCCGGTCGGCTAGTCTGAACAAGAACTTCATCCGGAAGAATATCTTCAATTTTGGGCTCTAGCACCAATGCGGACTGACAACATAACCTCAACATGATCCAAGAACCTTCACAAGCCTGCCTGAATGACCAGGTACATCCGCACTTCCTCTACTCACTGGAATCTCTTCTCTTCCTCTTCCGGAGCTTCAAGAACATAGTCTATCGCCACTGTCATACTACCAGAGGTGCTTCCAGACCTCCAAAACACATACCAATTGAGATGACACATTACAAGGACCTCCCAAACACTCTGTCCAATCCACAGAATAGGACAATGCACTTTCGGATCTCACCGGACCTTTTTGTAACACTCTGTCACTCTGGAACCGGTTCTACTTGATCGATCACAACTTCTTCACATCTTCATGCGGACCTCTGAAATCTTAACTGGATCATCTCAAGACTCATATCTACAAACCCTTTAATCCGCATCCTCTGAATCTTAACCTATTAAGTACTTTTGCCTTCTTCTCATCACTGTTCTTCACTGTTCCTGATTGAGACTAATTTTCTCAATATCCTCAGCAAACAGCTCATCCAATCCTTCTTGTCAATGCAATATGAGTATGTTGACATCAATGACAACACTGGTTCACCTCATACTTGCAACATTTGCAGCCTATGATAAAGATTAAAACAAGATCAGGTGCTATTTTATTTTAAGTAATTCTGGTTTTAGTTATTTTCTAGCTTTTGAATGAGTAAGCATGTCTATCCTTCATGGGAACATGTCATATCATCCATCATATCATGAAAATGCTGCTAATCCACCATCTTATCAGCCATATTAAATCAACCATGCTACTAGTTTTAACCCAAATTCTATGGTTTTTCAAGGAAACTAGCATACTCAATATGCTTACCTCCAACCCACCCTTGCTCAACCTTCATATTAGCATTCATATGTCGAATATCAGCCTCAAGAAATATCTCTAATATCAAAGCAATTCAAACACTCTCCTGATCACCTCCAAGATTTGGAGGTTAAGGATATAAAGATTAATATGAATGATATGAAGGACACACTATTAGACTTCACGAAGCAGATCGAAGAGATCAAGAGGAAGCAAGAGTATGAGCACCAATAGGAAGAGATGGCTTATTAGACCTATCTCTATGAGCAAGATTTGTTGATGCAGAGAAGCCAATATGAAGAAGATCTTGCAAGGGAGGTTGTATCCAAAGAACAAATAAAACACTTGCTTGTACAAGCACAAGGGTGTGAGGTCCAAATAACTGCATTCACTCCAGATCGGCCTATTCAAAATGAGGTCAGTAGGTATGAATTTCCAAGTTTCAAACAAAATGAGCCTCTTAACCCTCCCAAGGTCCAAATTCCAAGTTTCAAAAGTTTTTATTTTAATCAGGAGCCTTTTTGCATTCAAAACCAGTCCATTAATCCTCAGTATCAATCACATCAAGTACTTGAACCAAGTCATCAAAGTTTTGAACAACTATGGCAGCCTTCTTGGACTAAGCATCCTGATTATAAAATGCCAAACCTTGTTAAGGCTACCTCTCCCATACCAATCCAAAATCAGGAAGAAGATGCTGGTTCAAACTTGACACTCAATCCTTTACATTTCAATTCATTTGAAAAGTTTTGTAATGTTGTTTATAAGATGAATATAAGTAGAGTACAGAGGTCACAAGGTGAAAGTCTTCAGTTGCAAAGATAGAATACCCAAGTTTCATTGGAGAAAGCACTGCATGAGGAGAAAAAATTGTTTTCTTTGTTTGATCAGCTACTAGGTTTTGTTGAGCCAGATGAGGAAAGCATGCTCATACCAAAGGTAACAACAAAATGCTAGTAGGATGAAAAGGTAAAAGAGGTTGATCAAGAAGATCATCCTACATCTTGGTGTTATGAACTACCTTCTTGCATTGAAACTGATGTAGAAGGTGTGTTTTTCATCTCACCAGTAGTAGTTTTAGAGTAACAACAAGACGTATGACCTCTTGATGAGTTGTTGTTTGATGAAAGTTGCAATAAGGTAAGAAACAATCCTCTTTTATCATAAATTCAAGAGGAATGTGATGAACTTTCATTTTGGGATGACCTTGATGATTTTGTTCCAAGCTTAGATAATGTCAAGGAGGTTTCAGTTAATATCTTTGATGAACTCTCTGGTTTTGTGGGTGAGAATGGCTGTAAGAATGATGTAAATCATCTAAAAAAAATACTAATTAATGAGAAGATTACATACAACAACATTGAATTGAGCAATCAAGATGTTGAGATAAATAAAAATTCTATGCAAGTGGAATAAGACCAAAAGCAGGATACTTCTTTCCAAGTAGAGGTTGAGTCTCAGGTTACTACGTCTAGTTTTGAGCAGTAGAATGATAAAACTCATTTAGATTTAGTGTAAGATTATGAGTTTGATGAGAACATGTTTTAGGCATCATAGAGGTTTTGTGTTCTAACATTGATGATAGGCTAGTGTCATATGAGCAAACAATATGTGATCAGCCTATTCATGTCAAAGAGGCAAGCATTCCTTCATTTGATTCACGTGAGCTAAATCAGGTTGAGATTGCAAGTTACAATAGGACAACAGATCTCAATAAAGAATCCAGGTTTATTAGCCAGAGGTTCATCATTGCAAGAGGGTGTCCAATCAAGGATTTAGCTGCCAGAGAGATAAATAAGGAGACACATGTTACTATTGTACCAAAAGAAGATATTGTAGTCTTTGAACAACAGAACTAGATCATCTCTTCACCCCATAACAACAATATCTATGATTAGATCTAAAGGATAAATGAGTTTGTTTTTTTTCTTCAAAGAGTTTTGCAACATTCTATAAGGTATGTTCTTATGGGCCATGTCTTATCAATAGCAAATCACCTTGTAGAACATCCTTTCTTAATCAGAAAGGGGAGTTATTTTACAAAGCCAGTTAATGGGTTTGTTTGACCAGCTTCTTTGGATGGTTAGAATAATTTAGTATAGGTTAGGTAAGGTTCTCAGTTTCCAAGAAGTGCACATGCACATTCTACTGGCCATGTCCTAAACAAGGTCAGATTAGTTTGATTTCAGTATTGTTTTGCTGTTGTATTTTTCTGTCAATTGAGTTATAGAATTTTTTTAAGTTTTTAGGCAAGAAAAGACTCATGTACCAAATAGATTTAGAAGGCTACTGGTTCTATTTGTTTAGTAGGCAAACACCCTTGAGAGGTCACCAAAAATGTTACTAAATTATGTTTGCAACCTAATTTAGTGAGGCCTAGATAGCAGTTGTTGGAAAGGGGGTAAAGAAAATTTTTATGTGTAATGATCATCCAGTTAAATGTCTAATGTCTTGATAAAAGAACAATAAAAGATCACTTATAAGGATCATATGACAGCTCAAGCTAGGCTGTCAAACCATCATGATACTTAAAATGCCCTAGAGACAAGAAAGTAGATATTCAATGAATGACAGGTTTGAAATTGAATTTATATTTTAGTTATGATGTTGCTGATTATTCACTACATTTCAGTGCAGTTTCAAGAGAGGTATTTATAAACTGTTATTTCTTCATCCTGTTTTAAACATATGCTTTAAAAGAGATTTAGTTATTTTATTCTATGTGTTTGATTCAGAAAGAAAAATATTCATAAGTCATTGCATAAAGTGAAATAACTGATTGTATTCAAGAATGTTTAAATATGTCCCACACAAGCCCTGGGAGTAACTGGAATATGCTACATAAAAGTAAATTTTTACTTTTGAAGGAATAAAAATGTATAAGAAAAGTAGAGGGACCCATCATTGTTAAGAAAAGTGTCTCAACCTTGCAACCTCAAAAGGTTACTATTCTTCCTAGTTTTGGTCTTTTTGGATACCCTTTATCTTGGATAATGGTCTGGAACTTTCAAAGTTTCCAAGAGAGTTGAAAATAACAAGACTTACTATTTTTAGTAAGTTCTTCGATTGAACTCGGTTTGACCTAAAATTTTCCTAAAAGGTGCAGAATAGCTAAGTGAACATCTCTGGTGAGTTTCATCTCAAGATCATATCTGGATCGCGAGATATTAAAGTTTCTATTTTTTGAAACTGCCAAAAAAATCTTTGAACTCAAATACCAAAATCAAAACTTCTCTAAACATCTCGAAAATTGGGATAATGGGTGTAGCTAGTTATAGGGTGATAGATCTCTTCACGAGATTTCTGAATAAAAAGGTTCATCAATCAGACACTCAGATAAAAAATTATGGCCTCTAGAAGTTGGACCTTCTATTTTGGGAAATGTAAAAACGTGTTGGATACATAAAAGAACTAAAAAGGGGAGAGTTACACGTGTTGGTGTGTGGTTTGGTACATCACAAGGCATATTTGATTGGAGATAATTTGGGCACCACTTTTGGGTGGTTTTAGCTCATGGTTTTGTAATTACCGTTAGCGGTGTGTTGTATTGTATCTCCTATATATTAGGAACTTGAGATGGAGGTTGTATGTAGAATCCTATAGATATCGAATTACCTCTTGGATCTCTAGTTGGGTATGCTCCCGTAAAATCTTGCTCAACAAGTATATTGTAATTTTTGTGATTTCTAAATAATATATTGGGTAGCTTTGGAGTGTGGAGTTTTTTTACTTGAAAGGGTTTTCCCCACGTATATCTTGTGTTGTGAGTTTTATGATTGCATTTGGAAATTGTTATTAGTTTTTGTTAATGTGCATCTTAATTTATAACTGTAAAATAAATTTGCATAAATCTCTCCTCATTAGATCAGTGTAGGAAGTGTTTTCTGCATACCTTGCTTCCTTTAAGTTGGTATCAGAGCTTGATCACCTTTGGTTCTAGTTGTTGGGTAGAGGGTTTTTTGAGCTGATCTTCGTTTGAGTGGGAGCTTGTGTAGAGGATTATGAAATCTTTGCTGCAGGTAAGAGATGGCGAGCACATATGGGAGGTTTGAGATAGAGAATTTTAACGACAGTAATTTTGAGTTGTGGAAACTCAAAATGGAGGACATGCTTGTAGATCAGGATTTATGGGAAGCCGTATCTGGTACAAAACCAATGACAATGTCTCAAGAAGACTGGGATCTCAAAGATCAAAAAGCTAAGGGTTTGATAAGACTCTGTTTGGCTGATTCAGTGCTCTTGAATATCCATGAAGAGAAGACTACAAAGGAACTTTTAAAGAAGCTTGGGGATGTTTATCAGGCTAAATCCTTGGTGAACAAGTTATTCTTGTGAAAGAAATTCTCTAAAGATGGAAGATGGAGGATCTGTCATTGATCACCTGAATACATTCAATATGCTTGTTGCCCAGTTGACTTCTGTTGGTGTAAAGATGGAGGAGGAGGATTGATGTATGATATTATTGTGTTCCTTACTAGATTTGTGGGACCACCTTGTTATGGCCATTGGGATTACCACTTCCACCTTCAAGATGTAAGATGTGGTTTCTTCACTGTTGTCTGAAGAGATGAGAAGAAAGACTTTTGAATCGGCTAAGGAGGCTCTTGCGGCTTGTGGTAGATCTAAAGAGAAGGGAAAAAAGGATAAGAAGAAAGAAGAAAAAGGAAGATCCAAATCCCGTGGGAGATCCAAATGTCCTAGAAAGTCCAAGGCCCTATGTTGGAACTACGACAAACTTGGTCACTTCTGCAAGGAGTGCAAGGAGGAGAAAAAGAAAAAGAAGAAGAATAATGATTCAGATTCTGACAAGTCCTCTTAGGATGAAGGAGAAGCATTTGTTACTTCCTTGGCAATGCATGTATCTGAAGATGTGTGGTGTATTGACTCTAGTGCATCTTTTCACATGACCTCGCATCGAGGCTAGTTTTCAAAGTATAAAGAATACGATGGTGGAAAGGTGTACCTGGGTGATGAGTCTCACCTGGATATTGTTGGCTGTGGAAGAGTCTTGATTCGATTCCTTGATGGACAAGTAAAGGGAATTAATGGTGTTCTATATATCCCTGGTTTGACATGGAACCTTTTTTCTGTAAGCAAATTGAATGATGTGGGTGTGCAGGTTGTTTTCTTGAATGGAGGATGCAAGATGACTAGAGAATCTATGGTGTTGGCTAAGGGTGTTCGGATTGGCACTCTATTTTGGCTCGACGCATGCGCAGTATAGTGCAATATTGCCTCTATTTCAAAGAAGAGAGCTTTAGAGTCTTCATCCTCACCATTGGAACCAATAGTGAAGAAGACTATTGCATCTACTTTCGATAGTCATGCTTTCTGGGTACCTAAGGGTGCTCATTCTATGGAGATGAAACTTCCAACTAAGAATACAATGTTATGGCATCAAAGGCTTGGCCACATTGGTGAAAAGGGTTTAAGAACCCTAAAGAATAAAAATCTTGTTGAGGGTATGAATGATTGTAACCTTGAGTTCGATTTCTGTGAACATTGCATTTATGGAAAATAAAACCATGTTCAGTTTTATTCCAGTTCTTACAAATCTTTTGAGGTGTTGGACTTGATTCATTCTGATGTGTTTGGTTCTATTAATGTTCCTTTGATTTTAAAATCTATTTACTTTGTTTCATTCATTGATGATTATAGTAGGACATGGGTGTATTTCCTTAGAAGTAAATCTGAAGTCTTTAATAGATTCAAAGAGTTTAAAGCTATTGTAGAGAACCAAAAGGATATAAAGACTAAGTGTTTGAGGACTAATAATGGTGGTGAGTACTATTCAACAGATTTCAACAAGTTCTGTAAAGAAAAGGGGATTGAGAGGTGAAGACAGGGAAAAGCTAACTATTATGCAGAAAACAAAATAATAGCTAACCCTAACTCCCAAGGGAGTGCATTCTAACATAGATAACAATCAAATAAACATAAAACAACTACAAATATAAGATAGTAATGGCTTCTCTCCATTGTCCTCCTCATCTTGCATTGTGTTCTCAGATTTTGCAGGTTCTTGCAACAATCATGAGAAGCTCTTTGTGCGTGTTAAGCAATATTTTGGAGATTACATCATATTTTAGATGAAATTGAGCATAAGAGAGCTTAAGGGGGTCAAAATGAGGTTGAAAAAGTGGTTTTATAGAGGAGCCCACTTGAATGAATGGCTAGGATTTGATTTTGACTTGGAGCCAAAATGAAGGGCTAGGATGATTTAGGGTTTTCTCATCACAAGAGGACAAAAGACAGTTTTAAATTGGGATAAATTGTGAGGTGGGGAATGGGATTTTTAAATTAAATAAACTTGTCCAATTTATTTAATTTATGTGAAAGGGGATTAACTGATGGGATATTTAAACAAATATTGTATTTGTTTAAACTAATAGAATGAAAGGAGACATTAGGGTATTAATGAATAATTAAATAATCAATTGAAATTAATTATTTAATTATAGAATAAATATGGACAAAGGACTAGAGTGGATGAAATTGAACTAGTTGAATAATGGGATTTGAAGGGGAAATTTGTCCTGTCACATTTGTGACATGAGGACATTTTTTAGTGTCTACATTTTGCCCATCTTTGAGATGATGTTGCAACCAAGTAACATCGTTTCAAAGAAGCCAAGGAAATGGATAGAGGAAAAGGATGGTGATGGAAAGACAGGATGATGATGCCCCCTTGAGAGGATGGACAGGTTGGACAAACACGGGTAAGCTTTTGAAATGAAAGGGATTGGTTTGGGAATGGATAGAGGAAATGAATGGTATGTTAAGCTGTGAGAAAGTTGGAGGAATGAAGATGCGAGAGATAGATGGTGGAAGATTGGCTAGAAGAATGGAAATGATATCTTGCTTTGATAGATCTTTGAGCTTCTCACTTGCAATTTTTTTTCTGCTTATCATCATAAAACTTATTATGCCAAAGGACGACAATCACCATAACATGTCAAAGGCCAAGGTGGAAAGTGTAGTCCCTTGTGAAGCAGGCACATGACAGACAAGGAATACCTAACTCAGACTAAGTAACTATGATGCGATGAGATAACTGTGAAGTGTACAAGTCCTAATTCAAGGAAGCAATTTTTCTTTCCTATGCATAGGATGTCTTTCAGTAACACCCAATGGAATATCGATCACATGCAAGGCACCAAGTTGTCCCAGTCATTTTGCCAAGACAAACTGCAAACAAGAATCAAAGAAAAAGGTCTTGCTCTATCCTCATTTCTCTTCATCACTTAGGGACTGCCTTGAGAAGCATAAGAATGAGACTGCAAAACAATCTGAATGAAAGATAAGACAAACTAGACCAACAGTCAGTTAGAACTTTTGCCAAGTGATATGTGCTTGATTGATTATGATTGAATGAAGAACGCCTAGTTTTAAGATAGGAAGCATGTCGTATAAGACACCTGGTCTAGTTTCGATAATGCCCCTACCCGTTTAAGGCAAGTGAAATGATTGATTGACATTAGTGTTGTTGGTCATATGAGCAACACCAGGGTTTGATTGATGATGTTTGATAAATGACGCATGTTGTATAAGGAACATAATACTGGTTTTGATGATGCCCCATTCCGTGCAAGGTATGTGATGGTTGATAAGGATAGTTTGATGGCAATTGATTGATTTGGTTGATTTGAATAGCTTATCTTGTTTGATGTTGGGATTGGTTTGAAGTACGCATGTTGCTATGAAAGGTTTGACTGTCTGATCAAAGTTTTCATTTCACGAAAGTATGAATTATTATGATGGTTGACTTGATGGATCCTAAGGGACTGACTTAATGCCTCAGGGGCACAACAAAGATGGCCTTGCCTACGTGAAAGCTTAGAGGCAACGTAGTTTGACCATGGTGGACTATGGATGATTTGAAGAATGGATTTGAATGATATGATGATGTGAAGTGATTTGATGCTTTGGAAGAATTGATGTGACAATTGGATTGAATTGATTTGAATGAATGGATTGATATGATGAGTTGACTGATTGATTTTATTGCTTGGATTTTTGTAGGATATTTGATTTTTTGGATTTTCACATGTTTTGATTTTTTTGGGGTTTTGAAATATTTTGATTTTTTTGTATTTGTGAGATGTTTTTGATGTTTTTTGGATTTTTGCCATGTTTTGATTTTTTGGATTTTGGGAATATTCTATTTTTTTGTGTTTTTTTGGGATTTTTGAATGTTTTTGTATTTTTGGAGATATTTGATTTTTTTTTTGGTTTTTGAAATGTTTTGATTTTTTTGGGTTTTTGGAATATATATATATTTTTTTGGTTCTTGAAATGTTTTGATTTTTTTTGTGTTTTTGAATGTTGTGATTTTTTGAATTTTTGAAATATTTCAATTTTTTTGTGTTTTTGAAATGTTTGAGATGGCATTGGATGATGATGGGGATAGCCTTTGCGCTAGATATCAATGACAAGGGAAAACCAAGTCTAGGTGTAAGGGTGGAAGGTAGGATAAAGTGATAGGCAATAATGGATGGATGGAAGGATGTACGCGTAAAAGAGCAAGGATGTGATCTCCAAAGGTGATGTCGCAAAGGAATAACATGCCCCATTGTAGGTAGTATGCTTAGGATTTGACATGGAAAAGCTTATGATGATAGGATGATAATATGGACTATTTGCATAGGATGAGGTATGTCAAGAGATAGCCCAAAACATGTGTCGACATTGTGCCCCCAATCTTTATCAAGATCAAAAAAGGAAGGGAGGATGAATGAATGTGATATGATAGGTATACAGATGTATGAATAAGGATGGTAAGGTGAAAAATGATAGAAGGATGAGACAATGTACCCCCAAGTATAAGTTGCATAAAAGACCAAGCTACACATGATGCTTGTTTGCTAGGTTTTCATCATGGTACTTATCCAAGGCACCTGTTTACTAGGTTTTCACTATTGGACGAAGGGATTTCTCTTTACTTTTTTGATTTTTTCTCTTTTTTTGACTTTATTTTTTATTTTTTTTATTTTTTTGACTTTTGAATGGAAGAGGTGGAATATGGACGAGGACTCAAGTGTAGTGCCATGAAAGGTGATAGTCCCATTGGAGAAAGATGTTGTCGCATGGATCATGTCAAGTCAGTATGCTCAAGATGTTGGTAAGGGATTGCATGAAAGTGAGATGAATTAGGTAGATAGTTAATTATGGAGGGAACGATAGTGGATTATGATGTGGATTATGTAGGAAATGAAAGTGGATTATGATGTGGATTAAGTAGGACTTATGCAAGGAGGGATGAAATGTTTATGCCAAAGCATGGCCCATAGGGAGAGAGTTGTGAAATATGTAGGAAAATGAATGAATGATGGGGAGATGGAGGTATGTGTGAATGTTGCAGAATGGAATGGGATCCTGACCAACGGTCGCACACACCGTGATAAACATGGAAGCTTTTGATTGGATAGTGGTGTAGGAAGCAATGGTGATGTTTGCTTAGTGGATGGGTGATGTAAGAGTTTAAAAACCCACATGGACTTAGTATTTTTATGATTTTTGCTTTTCATGTGGGATTTTTGGAATGTTTGAATGGAGCAGATGGAAGGAGATGATTGGGATTTTTGAGAGGTGGATGCCTTATTTAACTTGTTTGATTTTAACTTAGGGACCCATACCATTTTGGTTTTTGACTTTGTTTTTGGAGGTATGGGATTGGATATCTTTTGGATGTATTTGACTTTGATTTTTTGCATTTGTGTCCTAATGTATTATGACCCTTAGGATTTTTCACTTTATGAAAGGAGGCATTTGAATGTTTATTTTTGAATCCCATGTGGCAGGTGGAATGAGTGGAAGCTTCATGTTTACAAGATGTGTGCATTTGTTGGCCATGATTAGGAATGTAAGGGGTTTTGTGAATGATAGGAATGTTAGGCGTTGGAAGCAACAGTGGCAAAGTGGGTGGTGGGATATTAGGAGTTGGAAGTAGTGGTGGTAAAGTGGATGGTGGATGGTGAATGGTCACATGCTTTTGACATTTGTAGGATGATGGAGGTGAAATGGCCACATATGTCTTGGGAATATAATGGGATGTGCGATGGAAAATGGTGGACTTAGGAGGAATGGAGGAAGTACCAACATCGTTATATTGTTGACCTTGAGGTGTGTATCCAAGGCCATATGAGTGAGGAGGGACCTTGACATGGATAGGCTCCAGAATACCTTGTTCATGAATACCTAAGCCTTTACCTTGGTATTTCATGTTTTGGATCACGCGACAGACAATAGGGCTATGTGTAGTTTGGACACTAGACACGAGCCAATTATTTGATGAAGAAGGCAAAGTGGAGGACAAAGGTTGTTGTTGTCCCAAGGAAGAATACCCATGAATGAATGCAGATAGACCAAGTGGATATGATAGTGGATTTGAAATGGAGTTGGTGGTGGATGTGGAAGGATCATGAGGATCTTTATTATGTTCATGTAGATCCAAGCTATTTGCTTGATCTTCTATGTGTATTTGGGAGGCACATGTCTCATCGTAGGGCGTGGATGTGGCTAGATCATGGATGGGTGAGGTGGCAAGTCTTGACCATGGAACACATAAAGTTGCCTTAGAGGATTATCATGGTCGTCTTGATCATAAGTGGGATCGTGATCATAAATGGGAGCTTGATCATGGAAAGGATAAAGTGTGTTATGAATGAGTTGAATGGAAGGGGTTTGATCTTGAATTAGACAAGGGGGTAATGTTTCCACATGATTAAGATTATGCTCTTGACATAGCTCTTGAATTTAGGTGGAAGTGGATGACTCTTTGATAGGTTTGATATGTTGTGGACCACATGATGGGGTTAAAGGGATGGACGTGGAATTGGAAGGTTCATTGCTAGGTTCATGAATAGATGTTTGACATGGAGATAGGTTGTTCCTTGCTAACAACCCTTGGATCACATCCTTTGTAGGTGGACGGGTGGAAGGACAATATAGTGGATGTACAATGAGGGTAGATAATGTGGACTCATGATTAGAATTAAGTGGAGCGGTGATAGAATGTACTTATAGGATGGATGAGGTAGGATTATGTTCCCCTTGTCAAAGTTAGCATGGGAATGTGAAGGCACTTTGTCTTGTTGCCAAGGTGGACTTGGATAGACCTACGAATGGGCTTGGGGTGCTAGAACCTTGTTCCCTAGGATTGGCATGGAATGACACATGTCTTCATATCGTTGTATGTCATCTTGTGGGATTAGGACCATGTTGTTCTTGACTAGGATGAATGATGATGTGGAGTGATTAGGAATGTGATAGAGTTGTGGGATTGATTGGATGATTCAATAGGTGATTAGGGATGATTAGGGTATGATTAGGGTTGTGATTAGGATGACAATGATAAGGATGATGATGTGTAGTGATGAGATTAGAGGACGTTGGATGGATTAGGAAGAAGTGAATTGGATGATGAATGTTGATGATTAGGGTGTTGACTAGGATGAGTAAGAGGACGGTGATTAGATTATGAATGAATGATGGGTAATGATTAGGATTGGGTTGGGATGACTTAGGTATGATTAGGAGAATGATGATGATAACTTGGATATGTTTAGGATATGTGATAGTGATAGGATGTGGAATGATAATATAAAATTGATTGGATTCGAATGGTGAGGATGATGAGATGTAATGATTAGGATTTGATTAGGAAGAAGGTGACAAGGGATGATTAAGGTTTGAATTATGATGACTTGGGTATGATCATGGTATGATATGGAATGATTAGGGATGATGACTTGGATGGATTAGGAAGAAGTTGATTGGGTGAGGATGATGATGCATGATGATTAGGGTTTGGACTAGGATGATTAGGATGATGTGGATTAGATGAATGAGGTGTGATTAGGGTTTGACAAGGATGATTAAGATGATGGTGTTTAGATGAAAGAGGTGATTAGGATGAGTTGGAAATGGTTAGGGTATGATTAGGATATGATTAAAGTATGATGAATAGGATAAGGTTAAGATGAAGTGTAATGATGAGGATATGATGAATTATGATATGATAAGGATGCAATTAGGATGTAATGGATTGAGATGATGTGTAAGGATAATGGGATTAGGGATGTGGTTGAATGATGAGTAATGGGATGATTGGGATGTTTGAGGAAGGGCAAGGATAATGACTAGGATGAATTAAGGTGAAATGGAAGTGACTTGGAATGAGAATGATAAAGTGTAATGATGTTGTTAGGTGACTTGGATGGATTAAGATAATTATTAGGATAGTGATAAGGATATACGGGGTGATAAGGATAATGATTAGGACATGTGATTAGGATAATGATTATGTTGAAGTGGAATGATTAGGATGAAATTGATTGGCTTAGGGGGGTGACTAAGATACGAAGGTTGAATGATAAGGATATGGTATGAATGTGATAAGGTATGATAAGTTGGCATGATGAGGATATGATGATGACATGGAATAAATGTGTGGTCAAGAATGTTTAGGATGATGATTAAGCAAGCACACACATCAATCATAGAAGACACTTGGCATTTTTTATGAGTTTTGAAAGCACTTAGAAAACAAGCACAACCCAAGGGCCAGGCAAGGACTATATTTGTTTAATCCCCTTGCTGTGCTTATTCAAAGAGGATAGCTTTAGGATCTTGGTAGCACCGATTCCCCTCCACGACACTCACTTCTCATGCATACCAAGTTTTAGGTTTCCCAAGGCTCGCAAACCTTAGGATTGTCTCTTCTATCTCTACTAAGAACCACAAGAATCGAGGCGGCTTCAAAGGTCTAACCTTCTGCATCAACAAATGAAGACAGGGAAAAGCTAACTATTATGCAGAAAACAAAATAATAGCTAACCCTATCTCCCAATGGAGTACATTCTAACATAGATAACAATCAAATAAACATAAAACAACTACAAATCTAAGCTAGTAATGGCTTCTCTCCATTGTCCTCCTCATCTTGCATTGTGTTCTCAGATTTTGCAGATTCTTGCAATAATCATGAGAAGCTCTTTGTGTATGTTAAGAAAGATTTTGGAGATTACAACAGATTTTAGATGAAAATGAGCATAAGAGGGCTTAAGGGGGTCAAAATAAGGTTGAAAAAGTGGTTTTATAGAGGAGCCCACTTGAATGAATAGCTAGGATTTAATTTTGAATTGGAGCCAAAATGAAGGGCTAGGATGATTTAGGGTTTTCTCATCACAAGAGGACAAAAGACAATTTTAAATTGGGATAAATTATGAGGTGGGGAATGGGAGTTTTAAATTAAATAAATTTGTCCAATTTATTTAATTTATGTGAAAGGGGATTAAGTGATGGGATATTTAAACAAATGATGTATTTGTTTAAACTAATAGAATGAAAGGGAACATTAGGGTATGAATGAATAATTAAATAATCAATTGAAATTAATTATTTAATTATAGAATAAATATGGACAAATGACTAGAGTGGATGAAATTGAACTAGTTGAATAATGGGATTTGAAGGGGAAATTTGTCCTGTCACATTTGTGACATGAGGACATTTTTCAGTGTCTACAAGAGGCACAAGACAACTCCGTATACCCCTCAACAGAATGGAGTTGTAGAGAGCATGAATAGAACATTGATGGAGAGGGCAAGGAGTATGCTAAGTGGAGCTAGTATTGAACAAAAGTTTTGGGCTGAAGCTGTTGCTACCACTTGTTACTTGGTTAACAAGTCTCCTACATCAGCGCTCATTGATAAGACACCTATGGAGGCATGGTCTAGTAAAAAGCCTTTATTAAGACACATTCAATTATTTGGTTGTGAGGCATATGCACATGTGCCTAAGGAGAAGAGGTCTAAGTTGGAGAACGAGGCTATAAAGTGTATCTTTGTTGACCCTATTTCTGTAATTCATAATTTAAACTTTTTGTACCCAAATGATGAACCTAATCATGCATTAAACCCTTTCCACAAGAGTCACCTTTCGATTGCAAATCATCAGTGTCACATTTTTCACATGTGAGTCCTCCAGATAAATTATTGCCAAGATGTCATAATCTGCTTCCCCGCATTAAACTTTGTACGATAACATCATTTTAGAGGAGGGTCACTCATTATTTCACTCAGGTTCTCAGCTGCACTTATCCAGTTTGCAGTTTTCTACGAAAATAATTAAAATCATGAAATTTGTGATAGATGGTGCAAAATCATTTCATGGTGATATTCGAGACTCCATTTCACTTGATGTAGCAAAATTTATAGATCAAGATGCCTCAGAGCTTGGGAGATTCTAAGCTTCCAATTTTTCGTCAACAATTTGTAGAAATAATTAAATTACGTGTTTTACAAAGGATGAAGCAAAAAGGTCTGGCAAGAAGGCCTCGTGAAGTCATCATTGACAACATGGCAAGATTTCACATAAAATTATCAAATTTGTCATAATTTATGAATATATCTTCATTTGTCAGGTTATGAGGATTTGTCGAGTAGATTTTGTGAAGTTTTCAAAAATAAATTTCAAGCACTTAGCATTTTAAATTCACTACTCCAAGTTAGAAGTTAAATGATGAAGTTCGAACTCACTCTTCAATAACATTTTTAAAATCGTTCTTCGGAGTAACAAAGGTATGTGAAATAAAGTTATCATTGTGCTATGAAGATGCACAATCGCTCAACTAGAATATGTCATGGAGGCATATACATGGCCGTGGCCTACCAAGAATGTCAATAGAAACATTTTTAGTTACAAGGCAAAGTCAAAAATAAAAATATATAAGATTCTTTGTTGTGACTACAAGCCTCCATAATTCTAAAGGGAAATGCTCCATAAACACAATGTATGTAATGTTTGTCAAAGATTTCGCAAAGTTTTAAAACCTACACAAATACCCGACATATACTATATCGGTACTTGGAAGAAATTATAAAACTCATCTAAAAACCTGAAATCCATTATTTTGGACATTTTAAAAGGATTTGAAAGTTGTTTAAACTCCCAAACAAAGCTCATCGGCATATTAAAAGGTCTTCAAAACTTAGTCATTCCCCCGATGAAGTTTCAAGATTCTCTTAAACTACTAGTGAAGACTCCACAATGATGTTGCACTGAAAAAGATGTCAATACTAATGTAGAGAAAGGAGGTGGTTATAACGAACCAAGAAGTTGACGTAAAAACTAATTTTTCTCCATATCCATGCAAATGGAGAAGTTTAGACAAGGCGTGGATTAGGCATAAAGCCTCAAAGTTGTCATCATCCTCTAAGCTCGTGCCAATATGCAAGCTTTAACATAGTGACTCGAACCTCCATCAAAGCATGATTCAAAATAATGTAATTAGAAATGCTTTGGCAGCCATATATTTTTGCAAAATGGGAAACATAGACAATGCATAGGAACAATCTGACGCCGCACCTCAAAGAAATGCAGTATCATGGCATGCAAAGATCACAGGATATGAACAAAATGGATGCATTGAAAAGGCTTCAGAAACCTTCAAGCGACTGCAACAAGTGGGTTTAAAACCAGATTCCATAACCTTTGCTAGCATCCTCTCACTCCCAGCTCGTGGCATATATTGTAGGAGGGTTTGGTTATCCACCAAAGTATAGTTGAAAGTGGATTTCTGATGCATATTGTGGTTGCAGCACGATGATAGGCATGTGCATATAAAATATCAAACATATCACGGTTTGAAGTGCTATGGTTGCTCACGAGGTTTTATAAACTTTTGAGTTAAATGCAATCAGCTATTCTAAGGCCATCTTTGCTATTTATACCAACATTCTTCTCATTCTGTACCAAGATGATAGCTTTTGAAAATAATTTGGGCATCCTCAAAACATGAAAAATTGAGGTTTTTGTCAGATATCATAAGTTACAAATGCCCTGATAAATGTATATGCAAACTGTGGAAGGCAAGGTAAGGCACACAAGCCGTTTACAGGCAGCTTCAAAGATTTGTCATGACATGGAATGCAACAATTGCATAAAATACATAAAGAGATTTATTGAAAATGGTTTAGAAATTTTCAAGAAAATGCATTAGCTGGTGTAAAGCTGTAATTCCACAACCTGCGCACCTAAGTTGAACTAGTATTTTTGTCAAATATTTTAGTTCAAAATGCACTGGCAGACATGCATGCATAATGTCTAAGCACATACAAGGTTCATGAAACACAATGCATGCAGGATACACACAAAATTGATATGCACAAAATAGTTTTTGTTGAAAAAGGCTTTAGAAACTTTCTAGCATTTGTGTAATTTGTAGATGCAATACCAAACTCCATGATCGCTGCCAGCCAATCTTTTCCCAGCCTGTGTCAAAATGGGAGATTTTGAAGCAGGGTATTGACATTCAACAAAACATAATCGAAAGTAGGTTCTTACTGGATGTAGTAGTTGTGAATGCTCAGGTAGATTAGTATGTATATGGAAAGCCCATGAACTGTTTTACAAAATGCCTCCAAGAGATTGTTGTCTCAGAAAATGCAGTAAGTGCAAGATATATGCAATATGGTTCTATTGAAAATGCTTAGGTAGATACAAAAACTAGATCGACAGCCTTTTCCACCATCATCAATGCCTAAATGGGAGGTTTAAATAGGGTATGGACATCCAACAAAGCATAAATTTGAAGTAGGTTTTTGTATGGAGTCTTGATTGCAACTAGTCTGGTAAGGTGCACATGCAAAACGTGGAAGTATACACAAAGGCTCATGAACTGTTTGACAGTTTGCCTCAGAGAAATGTTGTCAAATGGAATGCAATGGTTGCAAAATGTACGTGAAGGGGATATGTTAAAAAGACATTAAGAAATGTTCTTGTCATTCGCTACTCATATCAATCTCACAGCCTCCTCGCAAATAAATTGCTCACAAAGTTGATTTGCTGAAAAGGTCTTAGGGACTTTCAAGCATAGGTAACTTCAGTGTAAAACTTGCAAAAAGCCTCATCATGAAGTACAAATCTCAAGACTATGAATATGCTCCAATGATTGACACTATGCTTCTGGAGATTTTTGACACTAGAATCAGGCACATTAACTTGCAAGACATCTGAACATCACTAATGGAAGGAGAACAGTCAAAATTGTCCCGCAGGATAGCAGAAAGTAGTCTAGTGGATGTAGCTTGCTTTCCTATAGCAGTGCAATGTCCAGAATTAGTGATAGAATGTGTAAAAAGGTACAACCCTGAAGCTAGAGAAATTAGAACTGGTGATGGGCACTTGATGGCCAAGTTTGATGGAATTTCCATCGCCATCATTCTCCAGCTACCATACAAAGAAAAATTCACTTATATTTATAAGAAAAAAGATTACAAATATTATAGTGACAACAAAAGCAAGTGTTTGAACAACTTAGCTAAAGAGTGGATGGTGAAATCTAGAGGTGGACAGTCTCAGCTTCCCAAGACACTTCATCGGTCTCTTTTTATCAAAGAAATCTTTTATCTAATTGTCCTACTCCACAGATTAACAGGTAGCCCCGACTCAACTGAGTTCGAGATGTGGATGTACCTTTTCATCATGGTCATATCAGTTGGAAAACAATTCATTGATTGGGACCGTCTTATCAGTGATTGCATACATGATTATTTAATTCACTTCAAGACAAGCCAATGCTTCCACATGTCATCCTACTTGGTATATGCAATTGCTAATTTGAGATCATGACCAGGTTTAAGTACCACTGGTGTTCTAAATCAGGAGACACAGGTTTATGACTGCTACAACCAGCTACAGTTAGAGGAAAGTTTTGTGTATTTCAGATGAGTGAATGATACCTTTACAATGCTAGCAGTGAGGCTACTTTAAAGAAATACAACTATCAGAATATCAAAAGAAGTGGCACTATTGATAAAGAAGTATGGAAGTTACTTCATTCAGTTTATGAGATTCACCTACCTTCGAGTAGGAGGCTTCGATGGCTATCCTTATAAGTTGCCAAGATATGTGGATGATAAACTTGTTTTGATCGAGATTTGTAGACAACTGGTGTCAGTCCAAAGGAAATGCAGAGATAAGAAGAACAAAGGAGTTGCCTTCCCTATTTGCCTCGGTCATTATAGATGTGAGTCTAGCTCAAGAGCAAAAAATCTAGAGAAGGCTCTAGCTAAGATCAATTTGTACACGTACCAGATGAGGTTCCCCTTTGATAGCAAAGACTATGTCAAGAATAATCTGAAGGTTGGTCCTGGGAATCTTCATTTCCCTAATATTGAAGACTTTTGGGAAGATTGTGAAGATGAATTTGAAGTCAGAAAAAAGAGATTGGACGAGATTCAGCTTGAAACAAATCTGTGATTTCAAGTTGGAATGGGTCATTGAAGGTATTGAAGATGATGAATCAGATCTAATTGATCCCTTCTATTTTAAAGAAATCTAGGATCAACCTCTTCCTGCTATCAATTGGGCAGATCCAGAGGTTAGAGATGTCAGAGAAAGAACCAATTTTGTGATCAAGAAGTCAGAAGCTTGGATCAGAAAGAAGATAGCTCAAATGATTGCTACAAACCAACAAGTAGAAAGGAGACATCAATAAGAAGTGACCACCAAGATAGTTCTACTTCATCAGTTCCTTCTCATACGATAGCTATGGATATTCTTTCTCATCAAAATACTCAAGGAAGCAGTGGAGAGGAAGATCCCCCAAGAAGAAATAATCTCCAAAATACATGCGGAGATGAACCCAGACAAAAGAAGAAGAAATCAAGATCAAGGGATAAAGAAGTAGGCTCTACTTCAAGAGAAGAGAAAGAACAAGAATCAGTAGAAGTCCTGGATGATTCAAGGTTTGATGAGGGCATACCAACTATGTCACCCTCAATTCTCATTGAATCCCCTCATCATGAAGTATAACATCCTACTTCAATTATGGAACCTTCTTGCTCAAAGGATCTAGTATGTCAAACACAAGAAGTTGAAGAGCAGGCAACCTCACCAGTACCTGAACAACAAAGTCTCTAATAAAGTAATGTACAGGAGCTCTCAGAAAATCTTTCCCTCCCATGGTTGGAACAAAGTCTATTGAAGAAAAGAAAGGTAGAAGAGTTGGTTGTTCCTGAATTTAACATAATATCTGATCTTTTTAGGAGACCTGAGAAATCGAAAAAGATTAAGGTGACTTCAAGAATAAAAATTGACTCAAACTCAAGAAATATGTGCCTCGAGATAGCTCAGCCCATCTCCAAGAAAAATGTAAATGAAGCTACTCTTGCAGATTTTGTTATGACAAGGATCGATATGGGTCCATCCACTCATGAGGTTGACATACAAAACTTCAATGTGGTAGCCGTAAATCTAGTGGAAAGGACTGAAAAGGAGAAGCAAACAAAGGATTAGCTGAAGCAACAACTGTAGAATTTGTCTTCCTACTTAAAGTCCATAGTTGACACTTCTACCACGCCACTCAATGTTGAACACCAATCAATCATCTTGGGCCAAGAAGGAGAGATTGAAAGAAGTACTATTGATAACCTCCAGAAATATCAAGTTTATGGGAAAGCCACTAAGAGTTGGGTAAACAAAGTCAAGTACATTGCATTTGATTTCTTTGTTAAGGCAAAAGTTGTTCATGATGAGGCCTTAATAAAAAAGGAGGCCATTGACAAAGACTTGAAAAGTGTCAAGAAAGAAGAAGTGACTTGGAAGGATATCATGAGGGATTTCATGAAGATGATGGAGATTGATGTCATCATCCTCATAGTAGAAAAGATCCTACCTAGTATAGAGGAAAACTACTTGGAAATTTGGGTGGAAAGCATAAGTTGGAAATTGGTAATCATTGACCAAGTTTCAACAAAGCAGGAAAGGCTTATACTTTCTTATGAGCAAGTGTCTGCAAAACTCTAGGATCAGCTCACTGCCATCCTCCCGAGTGCATCATTGATGGGAGATTCACGAGTAATCCAAGATGGTTTTCAAGACATGGTTGATTGACAACTCTTCAATAGAGAGGTCTTCGATGAGAATGCAATGAACAAGTTGATCGATCTCTATACTTCCTTGAAGATCTCTATTTCCCAAATACCAAGTATGGTGTCAGAGTTGAGCAACATCTACAGGAACCTGAAGACCTGGTAGATGAGGATAGATAACATCCTAATTCCTAAGGGGAAATTTGTTACTCCAGCTATCAAACTTTTTAGAATGTTTAAAGAAAAAGAATCCAGCCAACATAACCAGTTTCCAGAATCAGCAGCTCCATTAACGACACCTTCAACAAGCATGGAATAAATGCATTGTTGCATATTATATAGTTCTCATTTTTGATGTGTTTGTGTGTGGTTCAAGTCATGATTTTGGCTTGTTTTGTAAATAACCTTCATGATTGAGTTTTTCTTGTTCGAGTCTTCATCTCTTTTTATTGTAAAGTTAGGTTCATCTTAACTCTTTCTTACAAAGTAGTTATTCTAAGTGCCAAAGTTGGGTAGTTACTCTAAGTAACTATTTTTATGAAAATAAAGTTAATCATTTCAATTTGGTACACTTAGAAAGTTAGTTATTCTAAGTAGTTACAAAAAGTGGTTAAGGTAGTTACCTTAAGTGGTTACTAACCTCACCTATAAATACAACATTGTAATTCAATCAAAGGGTTCCATTTTTTTGCAAGGCATTGTATGAAGGACTTGAATAGTACTATTCAAGCAAGAAAGCAATAGAGAAATGTTTTGGATGTGTGTTTGATTCAATCTCATGTGTTGTTGTTAATATTCTTATGTCTCATTGATGATAACCATTTGCTTTCCTTTAAACATTGTATGTGGAAAAGATTATCATGTCAAGTTTTGGCATCTTAACTTGAATGTGTGGAACTTGAATCAATAAGATTATTCCTCATTTCTTCATTAGTTTTCATTATTCAATTTGTTTTATTCTTATAACCCTAGAAAATACATACACCCCCATCATACGAGGGAGCTACCCCTCTCAAACACAGAGAGGAATCGACATAGTCCTGTGATTCTTCAACTGTTGTGAGCTGATTGTTGCTGATCCAAGGGCAAAACGAAGTTATTCACGAAGGTTATTTAAAAGAAACAAATCTATTTACTAACAATCTTCATCTGTTATGGAATTGGTGTGAAAGGGTACAAGATTTGGGATCTAGTAGCTGAGAGTTCTGTATTGCAGAAGTGTGATCTTCAGAGAGTTCAATCCTTCTTCTATTGTCTTCCAACTAGAGAAAGAAGAGAAGAAAGATGATGTGGTTCAGTTTCCTTACACCCCTGAGAAAGTTGAACCAAAACCATTTATTGGACTTGATAATGAGGAGAGCTCTAGTAGCTCTAAAAGTTTAGGAGAAGATGAAGAACCTCAACCTCAACCTTTGAGGAGGTCCATGGAGATAAGGCAAAAACTTGAAAGGTGTGGTTATTTATTGCATGATTATAGGTGTATTTTTGCTTTGATTTCTAACACTAATGAGCCTAGAACTGTGAAAGAGGCTATGGGTATGAAGGATGCAGGCTCTTGGAAGGAGGCCATGGAAGAGGAGATGGCTTCTTTGGAAAATAATAATACTTGGGATTTGGTGCCTTTGCATGAAGGTCGAAAACCTATTGGATTCAAATGGGTGTTCAAAAATAAATTTGGCGTAGATGGCAGTGTTGAGAAATATAAGGCTAGATTGTTGTGAAGGGGTATTCTCAGGTGGAGGGAATTGACTATGGTGAGATTTTCTCTCCCATTGTAAAGCTGACATCTATTCGATTCCTATTATCTCTTACAACAGTGTATGATCTAGAAGTGGAATAGATGGATGTGAAGACAACATTCCTTCATGGTAACTTGGAGGAGGAAATCTATATGTCACAACCAGAGCACTATGTGGTGAAAGGTAAAGAAAATTTGGTTTGCAAGTTAAAAGTCTGTGTATGGTTTGAAATAGTCTCCTAGGATGTGGTACCATAAGTTTGATGCCTTTGTGTTGGTATTGGATTTTAGAGATCGAAATTAGATCATTATGTTTAGTACAAGGTTGACAATGATCGCATTCTCATTATTGCATTATATTTTGATGATATGTTACTCATTGGGAATAGTAAAAGTGTGATTTCTAATTTGAAGTCTCAGTTGTCAGCAAAGTTTGAGATGAAAAATCTAGGGGCAACTCGGTACATTCTGGGAATGGAAATCAGAAGAGACAGAGCAAACAAAAAACTTTGGTTAGGCTAGAGTAAGTATATTAAGACTGTGTTGGAGAGATTCAACATGATGGATTGTAGACCTTTGACTGTTCTTGTTACAATGGGGACAAAGTTATCTATTGAAAATTGTCCAAAGTCTCATTCTGAGACAGAGAATATGAGCAAAGTTCCTTATGCTAGTGCAGTTGGTAGTTTGATGTATGGGATGGTCTGCACAAGACTAGACATTGCCCAAGCAGTGAGAGTCCTTAGTCGATTTATGGCTAATCCTGGACAGGTACATTGGGATGCAGTAAAGAGAGTGTTCAAATATGTGTGGGGTATTTTTGAGTATTCCTTATGTTATCATGGTTATCCTACAAAACCTCGACATTCACTTTGTATTCATGGATTTGTGGATTCAAATTGGGTAGGTGACATGATAGCAGGAGATCCACTAGCGCTTATGTGTTCACTATGTTTGGTGGTGCTATTAGTTTGATGAGTAAGTGACAACCTATGGTTGCTTTGTCCACTACTAAAGCTGAGTACATGGCAGCAACTCATGCTTCTAAAGAAGCCATTTGGCTTAAGAGATTGTGTTCTGATGTTGGGTTTGATGCATGGAAAATTACTATTTGTTATGATAGTCAGAGTGCCATATGTTTGGCGAAGAATCCTACTTTCCATGCAAGGACTAAGCATATTGATGTCTAGTACCATTTTATTCATGATATGGTAGAGGATGGGAAGGTAAACTTGGAAAAAGTGGAAACTTTGATGAATGTTGTAGATTCCTTTACAAAACTTGTGAGCATAGAGAAGTTTAGATGGTGTTCAGAATCTACATGGGCCCCATGGTCCCTAGTAATTAAATCATGGTGTTCATACTCCCTTTGCTCTTGTAAGGTGTTTGACAAGTGGGAGAATGTTAGGAAAAGTGTCTCAACCTTGCAACCTCGAAAGGTTACTATTCTTCCTAATTTTGGTCTTTTTGGATACCCTTTATCTTGGATAATGGTTTGGAACTTTCAAAGTTTCCAAAAGTTTCCAAGAGAGCTAAAAATAGCAAGACTTACTATTTTTAGTAAGTTCTTCAATTGAGCTCAGGTTGACCTGAAATTTTCCTAGAAGGTGCGGAATAGCTAAGTGAACATCTCCGGTGAGTTTCATCTCAAGATCATATTTGGATCGCGAGATATTAAAGTTTTTGTTTTTTGAAACTACCCAAAAAAATTTCAAACTCAAATACTAGAATTGAAACTTCTCTAAATGTCCCAAAAATTGGGATAACCAGCATAGCCAATTAAAGGGTGATAGATCTCTTCACGAGCTTTCTGACGCATAAAATGGTTCATTAATCGGACACCCGGATCAAAACTTATGGCCTCCGGAAGTTGGACCTTCTATTTTGGGAAATGTAAAAACGTGTTGGACACATAAAAGAGCTGTAAAGGGGAGAGTTACACATGTAGGTGTGTGGTTTGGCACATCACAAGGCATCTTTGATTGGAGATAATTTGGGTGCCACTTTTGGGTGGTTTTATCTCATGGTTTTGTAATTACTATTGGTGGTGTGTTGTATTGTATCTCCTATATATTAGGAACTTGAAATTGAGGTTGTATGTAGAATCTTATAGATGTCAAATTACCTCCTGGATCTCTGGTTGGGTATACTCCTGTAAAACCTTTCTTTGCAAGTATAATGTAATCTTCATGATTTTTGAATAATATATTGGGTGGCTTTGGAGTGTGGGATTTTTTACTTGAAAGGGTTTTCCCCACATATATCTTGTGTTGTGAGTTTTATGTTTGCATTTGGAAATTATTATTAGTTTCTATTAATGTGCATCTTAATCTGTAACTATAAAATAAATTTGCATAAATCTCTCCTCATTAGATCAGTGTAGGAAGCATTTTTTGCATACCTTGCCTCCTTTTAGTCATTGCCTGTGAATGACGAATCCTGAGGTTGAGTTGATCTTTAGCTCCCTCCATTTGTTGAGCTCTAGAATACTTGCAAGATGTTGTGTTAGAGCTCTGGGTTCCAATACTTTTAGTACACATAATCAAGCAACAAAAGTCCAATGTACTTTAATGGAGCAATAGTCATTAATGATCAGATAATGCAAAAAGAGAAGCAAAAGAGATAGATGATTAAGAGAGGCAAGTACCAAATCAGAGGGATAAATCAAGAAAGAGAAGCGTCATGTCCTATAATTCAAGGTATGTTTTATATTCTAGCATGTTTGTTGAATGTGCAGGTATAGTTAAAATATATCAAGATCAATCACTGAAATAACATGTGGAGTAAATGTGGCTCCCACAAGGGTTGACCCCAGCATGATGTCCTCTTCTTAGTAGAGTACATTCTAGAAAGTCAACATGCATATCAAAATACAATAATGCATATAAAATAATAGTCTATGCTAAGGATAGCCTTGAAAGGAGCCCAATTAGTACCTCTAATTCTTATGAGAATATCTATTTGCTGACTCCAAGTGGCATTGAACTTTTGTGAAGTTGTGAGAGAGAAAAAGAATTTTAAAGAATATAGTTAAAGTTCCTTCTTGCACAAGTATTAAAGGTACCAATGAGGCTCCTCACATTGAGGCATGCCTTGGTAACTAGTCAAAGGAATTCATCCAGACAATAAAGGTCACAGACAGTTTTACATAGCATGATCACTACAGCCAAAAAGTATGCTATAGGACAGTCAAAACCATATCACAATAGTGATAGTCATAACATCAAAGACATCAACTTTAAAGACAAGAGGAACAATACATAATAGGAGACAACAATCAAGTATAGGTACATAGTGAACTGTGAAATAAAAGGTTTGAACATTAATGAATCATGGGACAGTCATGTATAGCAATCAACAATCAGTAGCGGTCAAGAAAAGGTCTATCAACATTTGGAGTAATCAAGTGAGTCTATGACAGATTGAAGATCCCTGGGTGCCAGGATGTAATGAAACCAGTCAATTGCAAAGCAATAGAAGTATTCATGAAATGAAAGAAAAGGTGCAATAGATGAATAGTTTGATATAACCCATTCTTGTGGATGTCTGTGTTGGTTTCATGCCTATCATAAAAGATTCCTACAATAGTATTGTGGGGTTGCTAAATGAGATTTGGAGGCTAGTAACAAAGACATGCATAGAATAGTCAAATACAATGTCAAAAGAGGGCAAATCAGTCATCAAAAAACTGTCAAATTTATAGAATAACCTTCTTTATGAAAGGACAACCCAAAGTAGCCAAGTCATGTAAAACAGTGATAGCCAACATATGTGGAAATAGTCCTAGGGAAGTATATCAATCACACAAGCATGACTGTCACAAATGTTAAAATAGTCAACACAATGTTAGAATCAACAAAAACTAATCAAATGAACAACATACTTGTATGAAGACAACATATTATAAGGATTTTGCAGTAGTTATTAAGGGACATGTTTGTCAGTAAAAGATAAATACATTAACAATAGCAAACTATTTCAGACCTGTAGAAAACACATGATAAACAAAGAAGGAAGGTAGAGAGGTTTATTAGACAGTATACATGGTCTATCAAAATTATAAAGATTTCTTTTGAAGATATGTCTACTTATAACCCCTAATAGGCACAATAGTGTTTTCATTTTCATTAAGTCCACTGTCTATTCAGAATGGAATGAGAAAGGTACATAGAGTAAGTGTACAAATGCAATCCAGATAGGTAGCTATCTCAGCAGAGGAATAGTCATGTGTATGTAGTCAAGGGGGTAGCTATCTCAGCAGAGGAACAATGGAGTAGTCATGTCCATATCAAAAAGGGGTAATCATAGCCATAGCAACCATTATACTAATAACAATCAAGCATCTATATCAGCCATGGAAACATTACTTGCTACTGCAACATTACAGATTCTTGTCATGGTATGAAGACTGTCATACATAAAGGCTCGTGGGCAGTCTTATGATGCCAAGGGTAAAGTCAATAGTGCATAGTAGTAATAGCAAACTATCATGTTGCAGCAATGTGTAGAGCCATAAACAACATGATACCACTATACCAAGGAATTCATAGTCATCTTTTGGAGTTGGCCAACATCACATATAAGATACAAGCAAACAAACAACCATTAATGCGTAGTGATCCAATCAAGAAAAAAATATAAGTGCATTCTTAGCGAATCTCAAGTCAAAAGCTGCTAGAGTTTTATCAACCAAAGGCACTTGTGGCATCTAGAAATGGTGATAAGCATGAGATCAAAACTCAAGAATTGCCCCACATGGCGGTTCATCTTGGTCAAGTGAACACAAAGGTAGTCATGCATATCATGGCAGAGACCATAACCCTACTAGGCATGGTCATTCTAGTGGATGTGGTGGTAGGGATTTGGCCTAAGAGGAAATGAACCTTCCCATGTGTTTTTTTTCTCACAGTGAAAGTATATAAAGAGAGGGAAAATCAAGATTTTCTCTATTTTTCTCAAAAGAAGCAACAATGTTCAAAGCAAATAGCAAATAGAAGGAAACTAGAGTTCTTTTTCATTGCTTTTTGTCATAAGAAGATAGGTCTTTTCTACAGAACCAACAAGAAATGGGGGATTTCATAGTCTTATTTTAAAGGACAAAGAGTATACAGAGCAAATCTCAAAGAGTATAATAAAAAACTGATGCAGAGGCATCCACACTATAACCTTACAATACAGCATGGATGTCTGCCGCCCATCATCATCATCATCACCATCACCATCATCATCATATTTTGCTTAACACTGTCAGCATCATCATATTTCCTGCGCCGACCGATATCCTCCTGATGACAAGCCTCGCCCGTTCGCATGTCAACAGCATCACCTTATTCGATTATCGACAGCATCATCATGTTCGACCAGCGCGAACATCCTCCTGACGTCCACTGTTCACTTCAGCGACAACTTCTATCTTCAGCATCATGATATTCAACATCATGATAATCAACAGGATAAAGAACATCCGGTTCTCTCCATTTATCCTGATGATGACAAACCTTAACTCCTCACACCGTCCCCTCGATGCTTGCGTCACCTGATATCCTGATGACGTATATCCTGATGACGATGACGTCACCCGCAGCTCCTCAATATCCTGCTGCTCTGAAATATCCTGATGACGTATATCCTGATGATGATGACGTCATATCCTGCTGTTGGCCAAACTTAGTTTTTTCGGCCCGCGATCAACCCGATCTTCTTCCTTATTCCGATACGCTCCTCCTCGGCCCTCCTGATGATGATCACCCCGACACACTTTCACTTCATGCAACTAACCGCATCATGCCGATCTCCTCTTGCTCGGATGATGATGTCCAAAGCGACTGCAGGATATTCACCAAATTATCCTGATGATGCTGTTTTGACCAATTTCCAGCCTTAGCGGATTTTCACCGTTCTGATCCGCCGAACCTCCTGGGATGACTTGATCCACTTCCAGGGTGATCTACCACACTTTATCAGCTCGACCTAGCACATACCCATGCTAGGGTCTTCAACACCTTTCGACGGCGATCCTGCACACCTGCATGCAAACAAACAAACTAACACCTACCCTACTGTACATAACCATTCCACCGATCAGACGAATCAACCGGTGGAATGGATCAGCGAATCCATGAAAAACCACCCAAACCAGCAAATCGATTAGATAATGGAAGTCAACAGAGGATGAACACAAACAGGAACACTTTATTTGATTTCAAAAGATGCAAATACAATGATCAGTTTCTCTCTCTCTCTGCCTCACTCTCGCAAAGTCTGGTCGATGATATATACAATATCAACCGATCCTCATGCTTAAATAGATTTTCCTACGAGTACTACTGACCCGACTCCAAGCGGCTGGGAACTCTCCAGGCGGCTGGGAGGTCCAACCGAACATACATCATGACAACTGTCCTAACAAACTGACTAAAAATAGTAAAAGCATGGTCAGCATGATCTTATCATGATCAGCATGACCTTATTACATGCATTTGGTCTTATTAGACCTTCTTGGAAACATAAATAAGACCTAAAACAACTAACTGCCTCATGAAGGCCAGCTGTCAGGTAGGTGCTCCTGCACCAAAAACTAGTGCAACAAACATTCTTTTTCCTTGTTTCCTTATGCCATAGCAGACTAAAAGATGGAGCTTATACAAAAGAAAATGGATGAGTTTGAATTTCATCATGTCACTAAGCAAAAACCAAAATAGAAATGGCTTCAGGAATAGCCAAACATTGCATTTTTTCCATTTTTCCTGCAGAGAAATAAAGAGATACAGAGGATAGACTTACTTGAAGGAGTGTGATGTCAAAAATAGCCTAAAGAATAGCAACATAGACCTCAAAAAGCCTCATAGAAACCCTTGCATGGCAACAGGTTTGGAGCAGCATAAAGAAAAGCAAAGTGAAAAATGATAAGTTTAAGGTTTTCTTCTCCTTTTGGGTTGTTGCCCTAGCTTGACTGAGCTATTTTCAACTTTGTTTTTATTTAGGAATCGTTGTTATCCAAATGACCCTGTTAGGTCTCAAAAATGCAGGTTGCCAATCCTACTAGGATGCCAAGCTCTATGTTAAGATTTGCAATGTTTTTGAACTAACTTGACGAAATCAACCTTCAAGGTTTGATGATTTCCTACGCTTCAGGTCCTGCTATGCCTAGGCGGGTGAACCTTGGAAAATTAAAGCAGACTGAATGTGAATGTATGGACTAATTAAATCTATCTACAATGGCGAAGGATGTAGGATAGATGAAAAGCTTGCTAACTAACTCTGTATCTAATGCCTAATGAGTGATTGATAGAAATTGTATAAGCAATATCAAGGTAAAAAGGATTTAAATAATGAGTTTAAATAGGACCAGTGCCTTGTTGGGTAACAGAGTCAATTTAAGGACTAGGATTAGTGGTTTCCTAATGGTAATAATTCTAATTGTTTGGCATGATTCTAGTTTATAACTTGTATAAACGTGGGAGGGAATGACTGACAAACTCTTCTTGATAATCCAATAAATATAATCAGATATCTTATAATTCACCAAAAGGTATTTTAATCCTTACTTGAAGGAACCAAGTGAAATGAATGAAGAAGATTAACAGATAATATTGTCTTGGAGACAAAATGGCAATCCTAATTATATGGCTCTACTTAGTAATACAAACTTAATACTTCCAGGCTACTGTGATTGAATCAGAAGGGTTTAATTCCTCAAATGGACACCAACCTACTTAATCACACAGATACAACAAATGTGTATTGACAGACTAAATATATACTTGATACATTAATCTGAATAACAAGGAAATGCAGAAATGGAGATAGCCACACAATTGAATAATTTTAACAAACAACTGATACCAAAGTAGAACTACTGAATCAGAGAACTTCAAACTTTTTCTTCAAATAAAATATGCAACCTGGTCATTATGAAACATTGTATATTATATATATGTATCTATTCTACTGCTGATGATTTTTCAGCACCAATTGTTTGAACTTATATAGATATTTCTATGAAGAGACATAACTCTTCAATAAGTCTTTTGGGAACTTTAACAAGCATTAACAACTATTACATAATCATGACTAGGTTCTATTCAGCCATAAGTAAACTTTAGCCAAGTGATCCAAGTACTCCTGATCACGATGAGAATCAGTAAGCTCAATAGCACTTCTGGTAATTATATCAAGTGTGACCATCCTTCCAGGTATTTGCAAGCTTCTCCAGATGCAGAGACTTTGTTTTTCAGAGCTCCTGTAGCCTCGTGTAATATAACTCGACAATCAACAATCCATTCTTCTTTGCTTTTTACCTCTCCATTGTCTTTAAATAACACGGGCACTCCTGCATTTGAAGCTTCAGTACCTTCCTTAGCATCAGCTTTGAGTCTGTCATAGACTTTCTAGTGCTGTTCGAGCAATGTTCCTGTATTGGAGATATCTGCACTATCAGAAGCACCTTTGCTTTGCATCTCAATCAATTTTTCCTGCATTCTTTGTTCAAGTCTTTCATGTTCTTTAACTGCTTTGTAATTCTGAGAGTAGTTGTCCCAAAACAGGTTTAACCAGTGTACCATGTTTGCATATCTGCTCTGCAGCACTGTGACAAATGCATCTATTTGGATTTGTGTTGCCTGGTCAGGGGATAATGCTTGCGGGTCTTGTGAACTCTCACCCTGGGCTATTCTCTTTGTTGATTGGCCAAAAGTACTCTTAACATCATCCTTCAAGTGGTCATTTTCTTTTGTCAATCTTTCACAGCTCAATCTGTATGCATCTCTCTCTTTGATCAACATTTGAGCTTGTGCCTTATTCAATTTTGCAACATTGATACCGATGTCTGTTGTAATCAGAGGGTCAGTTTCCCCTACTTTTAAAGTCATGACATGGCCGAAAGTCTTTTCAGTATCTATGATGGCTGTCTTCTTATGGGGAGGATATAGCACCCATATCATCAAGGAGTTTTCATCATTGTTGTATTTTGTATCCATGTAAACTTCATTAACTCCCTCTGGAGTGAGTCTATACTTATCATCTGTACTATTTAGAAAACTGTCAAAAACCAAAGCAGAATTCAAATCAAGACCAAGAAAAATCATAACTCCTGCATCTTTGAGTAATTGTCTACCCCTGCTAGGAGTCATGTCTTGCATCCCCTTATCTACTGTTACCTTCAGCATATCCAACAGTTGTCTTTCATTATCAGCAGAAACATCATCTACTGACTCTCTGATTTCTTTTCCTTTGTATTTATACAAGAATGACTTAAATTCTTTTGATTGAATAAATTTATCATCAGAGATGAAAGAATCATAAGCTATCTGGCGTGGATCCTCATCAGCAGATCCCTCCTCATCATGTATCATAATAGGAGGCTGATATTGTAACATTTTCCTCTTGGACATTTCTACTGTTTTATCCTGTGGCTCTTCTTGCCCTGCCAGTTCTTCATCTTTAGAGGATACAACCTCAATCTCTGCTATCTGCTTTTTCTTTTCACTTAAATCCCTATTATATTTTTCTACCACCAATTCAACTTCAGCCTCTTCTAGATTTCTAATAACATCGTCATGTGGATAATGTATGTGCATGTATCCACTGAGATTTTGTTTTCTTTGTGCAGAGTCAATAAAACCTTCAGGGTCAAACCCTTTCCTTGCCTCGGCACTCCTCATGTCATAATGCATCAACTTATCCAAAATGAGATTATAACCTTCTTTTGAAACCACAGTAAAATCTCCAAAACATAAAGTGTTGGGCATAAATGATTGTTTATCATGTGAACTCAAATGCATTACATTTGAGCAATGCATTTGCCTAATTATCTCTAAATATGCAAGTCTGTCAGGGACAGTCTTGGGCAATATGAATGGAGTATCTTCAAAACCATAGATTCTGATCATGGTAGCATCCTCAAAACAATACCAGTCTCCCCAATTATGAGTGACAGTAGGGGGGCCACCAAAATCCTTTGGCCTGAGGAACCTTTTTATTTCAGTTGAAATTGAATATTCACAGGGGTGGTTGAAATACCTGTACAACACTTTTACACAGTGTTCTTCAATTTGGGCATAGCTGGAATGGGCATATCTACTGTCCCATATTCTGGTCCACATTTATATGGGTATCTTTTTCCCCTTCTTATCTGCAGCAACAACTTTAAGCTCACTTGGCCATAACCCTACTTCTTGGCCGAAATACAACACCATATGCATAAGCAGTGAGTAATGCTCAAAAGAGCATGTTGGGGCACTGTTTCTTATTGCAGATAAGCCAGAATCTATTCTATTAGCAATATAGGAAGCATAGTCAAACTGCCTCACATTATGACACTGAATGTCAGAGGCTATAACCATTAGAGGGATAGTCATGAACTCAGGGACATCTGAACCAAGAACTTGGCCCACAAAATAATAAGTATGCTGTATATATGGTTCAAATATAGCTACATGAAAGGGAGGACCATCATTTTTAGTTAGGGGCATCACTTCTCCTTCAACTCTGGGCCTATGAATGGGCAACCTCCATCCATTGTAGGTTGTGTCCATTCTCTAATATTCTTTCTCCAGGTCTTCATAGATAATAGGGACAGTGCACAAATCATCTAGATTAAACACTTCACAAACAACATTCTTTGACAAATGTACAATTGGTTCCCCTTGTGTGTTGCATAGGGCTTTCAGGCTTGAATTGTAATGTTTGGCAAGTAGTTGGAGGAGCTCAACATTCAGGAATATGTTAGGCACAACCAGTTTCCCTAAATTCAAGTGCCATGGGTTTGACACAGGAGCATTCCTAAATCTTCTATTATAATGGAATCTAAAAAGCTCATATCCCCTAATTGGGGTCCAGATATCTCCCAGGGGCTTATGTTTATCTTCTAATTTCTCAACTTCTGCCCTGAGTTGAGCAAACCTTATGGCCTTGGGAGTTGACCTAGGCAATTGGTCAATTAAGTCTTGATTGAGTTTTCTGTCTTTTACTTTTTCCTCAGGGGTTTGTTTAGTTTTTCATTTTTTAGACTTACTGGTTTCCCCTTGTGATTTTCTTCCTTTTCCCTTTCCTGGAGTCTCTGTATTTAAACTTTGGCAGAAAATTCAAACACAGGCTATACAATGGTTTATATGTATGTACCTGTCGTTCGGTGGCTGTAATTGAAATCCTCTACTTTTGCTTCAAGAGTTCCTCTGTATTCTCCTCTCAAACAACCCTATAATTACAATGATCATAAAAGATTTCATAGCCATTTGCATTTAATTGGCTGATCAATTCAATGCTGTTCATTGCTGTGAAATGTCACATCGCCATAACTCCTCTCATCGGCGTGATTTTTAAAATGTCTGGGCGACCTTAATATTTCTTATGGCGCGAACAATCAATCAGCGTGACCCCTCAATAGTATTTCTGATGTTATGTTGAATCATATCTAAGTGGGCGTGACGATTGGCAGGATTTGTTCTATCGCGGTGTGATTTAGATATCCCTCTGATATAGTGAGTCTTACCGATATGACTATCGGTAAGAGTCTCACCGATAATAATTTGTTTATTGAAGTGATCAATATTATTGGGATAACATATTTATGTTTCCCCGAGCTTTGTCATCTTACCGATAATCTTCTTTACTTTTGATCGGAATGACTCTATTAATGTCTCGCCGATATAGTTAAAACCTCGTATCAACGGGTATGACTTTATTTCCATCAGAATGAGATATACTATCGGGATAGTTTTTAAAAGATAACCCGATCCCAATTATCTGCTCGATGGCCATTTTACATTCCTTATCAGAGAGAGTCTATCAAAGTGTCTCTGACACCTTTTAATCATCGTGACTTGTGAGTCGGCAAGACATAATCACTTCGTCCCGATATGTTAAGTTACTCCGATAGATATGTGCATCGCTGTGACTCTCACCGAAAGTTCTCTTTATTATTTCGCCAAGACATTGAGTATCAGAGACTTATTTGCTTTTCATCCCAATGGTTCATTTCTTGCTGATGGCTATTGTTTCATTGCCCCCGCAGGATGTTCGTTGAGACTCTTGCCGAAATACTTCATCGGTATGATATATACTGTCGGGGTAACTTTTGAAGGACCATCCGATGATTATTAGTCATACTGATTGGTATGACTACTTGGTTCTCTTGCCAATGAAAGGTCATCGGTATTACTTCTTCTATCGGTGACTTCCATAAATCTCTTTCCGATCTCTATTCTCACGCCGATGGTTATTTTCAAATGATTTCTTATGTATCAGTATAAGCAACACAACATCTTGCCGATAGATTGACATTTAAGTAATTTTGTACTGCTTAGCTATAGACATCTTGTGAGATATATCAATTTTTTACTATGGTTTTAGGATGTTTTTTAGGATTTGTTCAAATATGGTGAAGTGAGAAGATAGTAAATTTTTTGAATTTTTACTGTCCTAACAGTGGCTTTGTCTAGGATGTATACTCCCTGTGAGTATGACAAGGATCCAGATCTCCTGGGGAAGTAGACCACATGTTTTATTTATTTAGGGTGATGTTTTTATGAAAATGGGAAAAGGAAAGTAACAGATGATGGGGAACGAGAATGATTCCTAAACTACTATGCATGGAATAAAATATTTTGAGAATTATTTGAGGGTTGTCCATGCACTGGCAACGCTCAATCCTCTTTGTACATGTTTATGAAAAGAACTGCTTCAAGTATTGCCCATGTATAGGCAATTCCTGCTCTTCTCCTGACATATTCTATAAATAGTAAGTCATCACCTCCCTTGCTAGTGATAACGAAAGGACCCAACCATAGGGCTTCGAATTTTCCATGCTTTCCTTTGTCCTGACACCTTGCATTCCACATCAGTACCAGATCATTTATTTCAAACTTTCTGTCTTTGGCCTTCTTGTCAAAGAGATATTTTACTTGTGATTGTAACTTAACATTCTACCTCTGGGCTATTCTTCTTATTTCATCAGATGTTCCAACCTTTCCTCCATTGGTTCAGGAATATTCAAGTCTTCCTGGAGAATGAATTTGTATACAGGTATAAGATTTTCCAATGGTAATCTCGCTTGTGTTCCGTACACCAACTCATAAGGAGATCTCCCAATTGCTCTTTTTATAGTAATCCTATCAGCCCACACTGCCATTCTTAATTTCGAATCCCAGGCGTTCTTGTTTCTATCCACCATTCTTTTTATGATTTTCAGGAGGCTTTTATTACTTGATTCTGCTTGTCCATTTGCTTGTGGATGATAGGGGGCGGCATAGGAGACAGTGATGCCATGTGTACTGCAAAATCCTTTGAATTCATCAGATCTAAAACACATCCCATTATCTGTAATCAATCTTACTGGAGTACCAAATCTGCATATAATATTCTCCATTAGAAAGTTAATCACAACCTTACTTGTTGCCTGTTTAGTTGGGATCGCTTCTACCCATTTTGTAAAGTAATCAGTAACCACTAAAATCCATTTGTGCCCCCCACTTGATTTCTCTGAAATTTCACCTATAAAATCAATACCCCACTGATAAAATGGAGCCTCAACCTGCATAGGTTTTAAGGGTAGTGCTCCCTGATATTTTAACTTTCCTGAGAACTTTTGGCATGCTTCACACTTTCTAGTGTAATAGTATGAATCATTAAAAACTTTAGGCCAATAGTATCCTGCCCTCAGGATTTTGTGGGCTGTAGTCTTTGCTGAGAAATGATCTCCACACATGCCTTCATGCAACTCCTTCATAATATGTTTTGATTGATATTCATCCAAGCATAATAGTAAAACCCCATCTCTGTTTTTCCAGTAAAGATCCCCACTGATGAGTACATATTTCGCAGCTTGCAGTTTGAGTGTCCTCCTTTTGTTATCATCATACCCTTCAGGACACTTCATATGTTTTAGATAATATATTATATCAGCATACCATGGAGTATGCTCAATACTGGTACTTGTATCAGCACTACATATCTGAGAGGCTTCAAGATTACTTTCAGCCATCAATTTGGCAAGACCATGTTCCCTCACTAATTTAGTGATTTGGATCTCAATATTGAATTCCTGAATCCTATTGATCCACCTACATCTCCTACCGGTGACTTCAGTTTGGACCAATACATCCTTCACTGCAGCATTAGGAACATATGCTGTGATTTTAGCCCCCACCAAATATGGTCTAAAAGTTTTAACTGCTTTTACTAATGCATATGCCTGCTTTTCAATAATGTCATACTTTAACTCTGCATTCTGAAGGGATTTGCTGAAAAAAGAGATAGGCTGTTCATATCCATCATTGTTTTTCTGCAATAGCACTGCTGCAACTGTATGATAGGAAGCAAATGAAAACAGTTGGAATGATTTACTGAAGTCAGGGGATATTAAGACTAGGGCTTGCTTGATTGCCCTCTTAATATTGGCAAATGCTTCTACTGTTTCTGTTGTCCATTTTACTTCCGAGTTCTTCTTTAGCATCTTTGATATAGGACAAACAATTTCTGCAAAATTTGGTATAAATCTTCTGACAGAATTTATCTGACCAAAAAATGATTGTATAGCTTTTACATTTTTTGGAATAGGCACTTGATCAATTGCTTTTACCCTTTCAGGATCTATTTTAACTCCTTCCTTCGAGACTATATGGCCAAGCAATTTTCCTTCTGTTACTACAAAATGGCATTTTTTAGGGTTCAATGGTATCCCATATTCTAGGGCTTTGATAAATATTTGTTCTAAGTGTGTGCAATGATCTTCAGCCCTTTTTGAATATCCTGTCAAGTCATCCTAATATACTATCATAATTTTATTGATCAACTTAGCAAAAGCCACATCCATTGCTCTTTGGAATGTTGCTCCAGCATTAGTTATTCCGAATGGCATTCTCAAATATACATATATTCCCCACGGAGTGGTGAATGCAGTCTTAAATTGTTCTGACTCCTTGACTTTTACCTGATTGTAACCCGAAAAGCCATCCATCATCGATAACAATTCACATCCAGTGACCTTCTATAGTATTGCCTCCATATTGGGGAGAGGATAATTATCTTTGAGAGAAGATTTATTCAAGTTTCTGAAATCCACACACAGTCTGATATCACCATTCTTTTTCCTGACAGGTACTAAATTTGAGACCCAGGAAGAATGTCTAATAGGTTTGATTATAGCTCCATCCCTTAACTTTGTAAGTTCCTCTAGCATCTTAGGGGCTAATGTGGGATTGATCGGCCTCTGTTTCTGCCTGAATGGTTTAGCATTTGGTTTCAGTGGTATCTCATGTTGAAATAGATCCTCTCTATATGCCTTTAAATCATCATATGACCAAGCAAATACATGGCTGAACGTCCTAAGTAAGTTGATGATTCTACTCCTGATTTTTGGGTCAAGATTTCTTCCAATATACACATTCTTTGGGGTTGTTTGTGTCCCTAAATTGATTTCTTCAAGGTCATTAGGTATCACTGGTGTGTCTTTCTTTTTATATCTGTCATGTCCATCAAATGCCTTTTCTAATGCAATAAGTCCCTTGGGTATCTTATTCGTCTTTAACTAAACTACCTCTTGGCCAAAAAGGGTTTCCTTCCCATCATGTTGCTCCACAAATGCATTGAAATCAATTTCTTGATTTTCATAATAATCGGCACAATGTAAGAAGTTGATTATATCAGCATCGTTGTCAAATACTTGCCAGTTCTGTATATTATCAGGGATGGTAGGTCTAGTTTTGAATTCAACTTCTGTAATCCCTCCTAGTGTGACATCATCTCTCTTTAATGCGATGTTTGCTAAAAAGTCTGCCATAATGTTTTTAGACCTATCAACCCAGTTGATTGAAAAGGCATCAAACAATTCAATATTATCCCAAACTGCATTTCTGTACTGTCTTAACCTTTTATTTTTTGATAGGTATTTTTCTCTTACTTAGGAGATGACCAATTCAGAATCACCATAGACAGCTAACTTTTTTATTTGGTGTTTAGTGGCTATGTTTAGACCAATGAGCAAAGCTTCATACTCAGCTACATTATTTGTGCATTCAAATGTCAATAGGAAAGAGTATTTGAAAGTTTTACCTCTTGGTGAAATGAAAATTACTCCAGCCCCATTTCCTATTTTGCTGCTTGCACCATCGAAATACATCTTCCACACATCATTTTCTTCTTTCATAGATTCAGTGTGTATTGGATCAGTGTTATGCAATTCTGGTGTAGTTTCTCCAACTTTGAAGACTCCTAAATCTATATCACAAAAGAAATTTATCTGATGCCAATCCATTCTTTCTATAATATTGTCATACCTTGGCTCTCTGCACAGCTTAATTTCCTTGCCTCCCACTGGTATGGTGGCATATGATAAATCTAACTGAACATTGCCTCCTGCCATTGCAACCCATTGCCTTGATAGAAGCATTCCATAATACGGTGGGATGTCAACCACAGTAATGTCAATGTTATAAGTTGCTTCAGGGTGTGAGGCAAGCTTTATCTCTACATCCTTCATAATACCAACTACTAGAATAGATCTGTTATCCATTGCATAACACTGGCCAAATGTAGTATCGACCCACATTCCCAATTCTTTCATAACTGCTATAGGCATGATGTTCATGGCAGCACCTAAATCAATCATGCAATTCCTGACTATCCTGTTCTTGATTACTAGTGTAGTATAGAATGGGTCTACCTATGAGGGATTTTTTGTAAGTGTGTCACCAAGGTATACCTCAGGCATTTTGAATGTTTCTTGATGCACATTATTTGTTGTTTTTTCAAACCCTTTATGTTTTGGATTTGGTGTATCAGAAATCAGCTAGACAACTGTATTCCTATATTTATCTATTTTCATCATCTCTAGGAGTGGCACTGATATTTTCACCTGAGACACTGCATGAGCAATGTCAAAAGAATGGGCCATGGTCTGGTCATTCTTTTTTGTTTTTGCGTTCTCTTTTTCTTGATTTTCTTTCATTTTACCTTTATCACCCTTTTCTGGTTCTTTGGATGATGATTTTGTATTATTCTTTTTGTTATTATGGTCTTTTATAAACACACTCTCAGGAGTTCCTTGCTCAACATTTGTTGTTCTATTCCTTAAGTTGTAAGTGTTTCAAGCTTGAGCCACTGCAGCCACTATGAGAGCTTCTCTTTCATCCTCAGTAGGCTTTCTCCATTGACCATATGACTGATTGTTATAACAAACAGGTTGCTCACAACTATCTTCCTGGTCTGAGAACACTTCTTGTTCTCCCATGTTGATATGATACCTCTGGTTTCCTACATCATATTCATATCCTTCTTCTTCTTCTGAAGAGTAATCTTCAGTCACCACACATGGTGTATCTTGCATCATATTTATGGTGTGATTATCTCTATTATAATTGTATAGCATTTCCTCTTGTTGTACCGATTTAGCTACCTCACAGTATTCAGGTAAATGTGGTAAATTACACACCAAACACCAAGGTTTATTTTCTGCCATATGTGCCATGTTTCTTTTCAGGGGATCAGGAGTATCCTTTCCATACGGTTGCTTTCTGCTATTGTCAATGGGTCTCCCATCCTTCCAATTTGTATTGTAGGGCATATCGTGCAACTTGGGCCTTTCATGCCTATGTTGACCCTCTGGTTTAGTTTGTTGAACATTTGGATTATGAGGATTTCTATGGTTGTCTCTCTTACTAACCATTCCCGCAGCCTTCCTATTGTTTTCAATGGTTAGGGCCACTTTCTGTGCTTCTGCCAAGGTTGCAGGACACCGATTTCTAAGCTCGTACCCTATTTTGGGGTCAAATGCTTTCATATAGATACTCAGTGCTGCAGGATCAGATAACTTGGCTCCATGTGGTACCTTATTATGTAATTTGGAAAATTTTAGGTTGAAATCATTTACTGATTCATTTTGATACTTCTGTATACTTATCAACTCATGTAATGCAAATTCAGGGGCATATTGGTTACCATATTGGTCCTTAAATTGGTTATGGAAATCAGTTATTGAATTGATAGATGCATCAGGCAGGCTGTTAAACCAATCTCTGGCATCTTCAGTGAGGGACATCATGAATAACCTCATTCTAATATCTTCCCAGTCCATACCAATATCCTGCACAAAAGCATTGAAACTTCTGATATGATCTTCAGCTGATATTGCATTATTCCCTGTAAACTTGGGAACCATATTTCTCCAAGTATTATCCATAGGATATGGATACAACTGATATCCAGTTAAATTAAATTGACTATATATATATTTGCAAGGTTTTGAGGTGGAAAGTTCAAGGGTGGTGGATTGGGATAGTAATTATATCCACCTGGTGGCTGATGATATGCATATTGCTGCTGTTGGTTCATGTGAGGATTTATGTAGGGATTTTGTGGTCTATAGTATTGTTGACCAGGGGGTGGGTAAGTATTTGCCATATGTTGAGATGCATTATTTATGGGAGGTGGTCTAGGGTTTCGGGGTATGGTATTTTGATGATTTCTAGATGCATGTGAATTTGAAATTCCACCTGTATTTTGCTGTGGAATTCTTGAATTGTTTCCTCTATATGGAGGTACATATTTTGGGGGGACTGTTTCAGTTTTATTTCTGTTCTGTTGATTTTCTTGCTGCAACAACCCTTTCTCTTCCAGTATCTTGTACCTTTTGAGTTCTTCCCAGAGCATGAGCATTTCCTGTTGCTCTTCACTCATACCTTTTAAATTCTCTGTATTGTTATTTATTTCCTAATGTTCTGGATTATCATTCATTCCTTGATTTGAAAATCCATATCCTATCTCTTCTCCCTGATGTAATGACATCTTGAAATCATGTTCAGCTTGGTTTCGATCAATATCCCTCATGACCTTTGCTTCATACTCACACTGTTCTTGAGGATCCAATTTGTATCTTGCCAAAATATCATCAATTGCTCTACCGAGATTCTCATTTGAATTATGTAGAGGTGTGAACTTGTTGTGAATTGAAATATTTTGGTCTGCATTATTCTCTTGGGTATCTAGATTATTATCTTGGTGAGAATAATTTGAGGTTCCATTTCTTTTGGAAGTATTTCTAAGTGGTGGAGATGACTACAATTTTTTGCCTTCCATCTTAGATCTCCTACCATCCATTTGATATTAATTTCTTTGTTATAACTGTAACTAGAGTCGCCACCTATTTATTAAATAGGAAAAGTTTATGTTTTATCTTTAGGGGTTCTTATTTCCAGCAGAGTTACAAAATCAAAGTTTCTAAAATGACTCTATAAAAGGAATGATTATTTTCTAAGGTCTTTTATTTAAGTCCCCAGTAGAGTCACCAATTTGTTAGGTCTCAAAAATGCAGGTTGCCAATCCTAAGAGGATGCCAAGCTCTATGTTTAGATTTGCAACGTTTTTGAACTAACTTGACAAAATCAACCTTCAAGGTTTGATGATTTCCTACGCTTCAGGTCCTGCTACGCCTAGGCGGGTGAACCTTGGAAAATTAAAGCAGATTGAATGTGAATGTATGGACTAATTAAATCTATCTACAATGGCAAAGGATGTAGGATAAATGAAAAGCTTGCTAACTAATTCTGTATCTAATGCCTAATGAGTGATTGATAGAAATTATATAAGCAATATCAAGGTAAAAAGGATTTAAGTAATGAGTTTAAATAGGACTAGTGCCTTGTTGGGTAACAAAGTCAATTTAAGGACTAGGACTAGTGGTTTTCTAATGGTAATAATTTTAATTGTTTGGCACGATTCTAGTTTATAACTTGTATAAACATGGGAGAGAATGACTGAAAAACTCTTCTTGATAATCCAACCAATATAATCAGATATCTTATAATTCACCAGAAGGTATTTTAATCCTTACTTGAAGGAACCAAGTGAAATGAATGAAGAAGATTAATAGATAATATTGTCTTGGAGACAGAATGGCAATCCTAATTATATGGCTCTACTTAGTAATACAAACTTAATACTTCCAGGCTACTGTGATTGAATCAGAAGGGTTTAATTCCTCAAATGGACACCAACCTACTTAATCACACAGATACAACAAATGTGTATTAACAGACTAAATATATACTTGATACATTAATCTAAATAACAAGGAAATGTAGAAATGCAAACAACCACACAATTGAATAATTTTAACAAACAACTGATACCAAAGTAGAACCACTGAATTAGAGAACTTCAAACTTTTTCTTCAAATAAAATATGCAACCTGGTCATTATGAAACATTGTATATTATATATATGTATCTATTCTACTGCTGATGATTTTTCAGCACCAATTGTTTGAACTTATATAGATATTTCTATAAAGAGACATAACTCTTCAATAAGTCTTTTGGGAACTTTAACAAGCATTAACAACTATTACATAATCATGACTAGGTTCTATTCAGCCATAAGTAAACTTTAGCCAAGTGATCCAAGTACTCATGATCACGATGAGAATCAGTAAGCTCAATAGCACCTCTGGTAATTATATCAAGTGTGACCATCCTTTCCAGGTGTTTGCAAGCTTCTCCAGATGCAGAGACTTTGTCTTTCAGAGCTCCTATAGCCTCGTGTAATATAACTCGACAATCAACAATCCATTCTTCTTTGCTTTTTACCTCTCCATTGTCTTTAAATAACACGGGCACTCCTGCATTTGAAGCTTCAGTACCTTCCTTAGCATCAGCTTTGAGTCTGTCATAGAATTTTTGGTGCTGTTCGAGCAATGTTCCTGTATTGGAGATATCTGCACTATCAGAAGCACCTTTGCTTTGCATCTCAATCAATTTTTCTTGCATTCTTTGTTCAAGTCTTTCATGTTCTTTAACTGCTTTGTAATTCTGAGAGTAGTTGTCCCAAAACAGGTTTAACCAGTGTACCATGTTTGCATATCTACTCTGCAACACTGTGACAAATGCATCTATTTGGATTTGTGTTGCCTGGTCAGGGGATAATGCTTGTGGGTCTTGTGAACTCTCACCCTGGGTTATTCTCTTTGTTGATTGGCCAAAAGTACTCTTAACATCATCCTTCAAGTGGTCATTTTCTTTTGTCAATCTTTCACAGCTCAATCTGTATGCATCTCTCTCTTTGATCAACATTTGAGCTTGTGCCTTATTCAATTTTGCAACATTGATACCGATGTCTGCTGTAATCAGAGGGTCAGTTTCCCCTGCTTTTAAAGTCATGACATGGCCAAAAGTCTTTTCAGTATCTATGATGGCTGTCTTCTTATGGAGAGGATATAGCACCCATATCATCAAGGAGTTTTCATCATTGTTGTATTTTGTACCCATGTAAACTTCATTAACTCCCTCTGGAGTGAGTCTATACTTATCATCTGTACTATTTAGAAAACTGTCAAAAACCAAAGCAGAATTCAAATCAAGACCAGGAAAAATCATAACTCCTGCATCTTTGAGTAATTGTCTACCCCTGCTAGGAGTCATGTCTTGCATCTCCTTATCTACTATTACCTTCAGCATATCCAACAGTTGTCTTTCATTATCAGCAGAAACATCATCTACTGACTCTCTGATCTCTTTTCCTTTGTGTTTATACAAGAATGACTTAAATTCTTTTGACTGAATAAATTTATCATCAGAGATGAAAGAATCATAAGCTATCTGGTGTGGATCCTCATCAGCAGACCCCTCCTCATCATGTATCATAACAGGAGGCTGATATTGTAACATTTTCCACTTGGACATTTCTACTGTTTTATCCTGTGGCTCTTCTTGCCCTGCCAGTTCTTCATCTTCATAAGATACAACCTCAATCTCTGCTATCTGCTTTTTCTTTTCACTTAAATCCCTGTTATATTTTTCTACCACCAATTCAACTTCAGCCTCTTCTAGATTTCTAATAACATCATCATGTGGATAATGTATGTGCATGTATCCACTGAGATTTTGTTTTCTTCGTGCAGAGTCAATAAAACCTTCAGGGTCAAACCCTTTCCTTGCCTCGGCACTCCTCATGTTATAATGCATCAACTTATCCAAAATGAGATTATAACCTTCTTTTGAAACCACAATAAAATCTCCAAAACATAAAGTGCTGGGCATAAATGATTGTTTATCATGTGAACTCAAATGCATTACATTTGAGCAATGCATTTGCCTAATTATCTCTAACTATGCAAGTCTGTCAGGGACAGTCTTGGGCAATATGAATGGAGTATCTTCAAAACCATAGATTCTGATCATGGTAGCATCCTCAAAATAATACCAGTCTCCCCAATTATGAGTGACAGTAGGGGGGCCACCAAAATCCTTTGGCCTGAGGAACCTTTTTATTTTAGTTGAAATTGAATATTCACAGGGGTGGTTGAAATACCTGTACAACACTTTTACACAGTGTTCTTCAATTTGGGCATAGCTGGAATGGGCATATCTACTGTCCCATATTCTGGTCCACATTTGTATGGGTATCTTTTCCCCCTTCTTATCTGCAGCAAAAACTTTAAGCTCACTTGGCCATAACCCTACTTCTTGGCCGAAATACAACACCATATGCATAAGCAGTGAGTAATGCTCAAAAGAGCATGCTGGGGCACTATTTCTTATTGCAGATAAGCCAGAATCTATTCTATTAGCAATATAGGAAGCATAGTCAAACTGCCTCGCATTATGACACTAAATGTCAGAGGCTATAACCATTAGAGGGATAGTCATGAAATCAGGGACCTCTGAACCAAGAACTTGGCCCACAGAATAATAAGTATGCTGTATATATGGTTCAAATATAGCTACATGAAAGGGAGGACCATCATTTTCAGTTAGGGGCATCACTTCTCCTTCAACTCTAGGCCTATGAATGGGCAACCTCCATCCATTGTAGGTTGTGTCCATTCTCCAGGTCTTCATAAATAATAGGGACAGTGCACAAATCATCTAGATTAAACACTTCACAAACAACATTCTTTGACAAATGTACAATTGGTTCCCCTTGTGTGTTGCATAGGGCTTTCAGGCTTGAATTGTAATGTTTGGCAAGCAGTTGGAGGAGCTCAACATTCAGGACTACGTTAGGGACAACCAGTTTCCCTAAATTCAAGTGCCATGGGTTTGACACAGGAGCATTCCTAAATCTTCTATTATAATGGAATCTAAAAAGCTCATATCCCCTAATTGGGGTCCAGATATCTCCCAGGCGCTTATGTTTATCTTCTAATTTCTCAACTTCTACCCTGAGTTGAGCAGACCTTCTAGCCTTGGGAGTTGACCTAGGCAATTGGTCAATTAAGTCTTGATTGAGTTTTCTGTCTTTTACTTTTTCCTCAGGGGTTTGTTCAGTTTTTTGTTTTTTAGACTTACTGGTTTCCCCTTGTGATTTTCTTCCTTTTCCCTTTCCTGGAGTCTCCATATTTAAACTTTGGCAGAAAATTCAAACACAGGCTATACAATGGTTTATATGTATGTACCTATCGTTTGGTGGCTGTAATCGAAATCCTCTGCTTTTGTTTCAAGAGTTCCTCTGTATTCTCCTCTCAAACAACCCTATAATTACAATGATTGTAAAAGATTTCGTAGCCGTTTGCATTTAATTGTCTGATCAATTCAATGCCGTTCATCGCTGTGAAATGTCACATCGCCATATCTCCTCTCATCGGTGTGATTTTTAAAATATCTGGGCGACCTTAATATTTCTTATGGCGCGAACAATCAATCGGCGTGACCCCTCAATAGTATTCCTGATGTTATGTTAAATCATATCTAAGTGGGCATGACCATCGGCAGGATTTGTTCTATCGCCATGTGATTTAGATTTCCCTCCGATATAGTGAGTCTTATCGATATGACTATCAGTAACAGTATCACCGATAATAATTTGTTTATCGGGGTGATCAATATTATCGAGATAACATATTTATGTTTCCCCAAGCTTCGTCATCTTACTAATAATCTTCTTTACTTTGGATCGGAATGACTCTGTTAATGTCTCGCCGATATAGTTAAAACCTCGTATCAACGGGTATGACTTTATTTCCATCGGAATGAGATATACTATCGGGATAGTTTTTAAAAGATAACCCGATCCCAATTATCTGCTCGATAGCCATTTTACATTCCTTATCGGAGAGAGTCTATCAAAGTGTCTCCGACACCTTTTAATCACCGTGACTTGTGAGTCGGCAAGACATAATCGCTTCGTCCCAATATGTTAAGTTACTCCGATAGATATGCATCGCTGTGACTCTCACCGAAAGTTCTCTTTATTGTTTCGCCAAGACATTGAGTATCAGAGACTTATTTTCTTTTCATCCCGATGGTTCATTTCTTTCCGATGTCTATTGTTTCATTGCCCCCGCAGGATGTTCGGTGAGACTCTTGTCGAAATACTTCATTGGTATGATATATACCGTCGGGGTAACTTTTGAAGGATCATCCGATGATTATTAGTCATACCGATCGGTATGACTACTTGGTTCTCTTGCCGATGAAAGGTCATCGGTATTACTTCTTCTATCGGCGACTTTCATAAATCTCTTTCCGATCTCTATTCTCACGCCGATGGTTATTTTCAAATGATTTCTTATGTATCGGTATAAGCAACACAACATCTTGCCGATAGATTGACATTTAAGTAATTTTGTACTGCTTAGCTATAGACATCTTGTGAGATATATCAATTTTTTACTATGGTTTTGGGATGTTTTTTAGGATTTGTTCAAATATGGTGAAGTGAGAAGATAGTAAAAATTTTGAATTTTTACTGTCCTAACAGACCCCATGGTCAAAACAAGAGATCTTCAAACCTAGTGCTAGGTGAGGGGGCCCGTGAGGATTTATCATTATTTTCTTTTGGTTTTCTTCAAGTCAACAAAAATAATAATGCAAGGTAATGTATGGCATCTGTTTGCATGGGAGTCATAAGGTGTATTGACTTTGAGCTTTGAATATGAGTTGAGATGTGATGCATAATGAAATGGGAGTCATAAGGTGTTTTGACAAATGTGAAGATAGTAATCTAAATTGAGAGGTGCAATCAAATCTTGCCATGGGGAGACATAAGGGTGAGTTAATATTTTTCATATATATTATAATTAGCAAATATGACTTGATAAGTGAAGGAGAGGAGAAAGGTGTCCAATATGGCATGGGAGTCATAAGGATCAAAATTAATGTATGTGGCTAATATAAATGCATGATGAATGTATTTTTGCATGAAGGAGATCCTAATTGTGCATTGTGATATGGGAGAGATATACGAGATTAAAATAAGGATATTTTTTGACTTTTGCATGCTTGGAGAATATCTATTTTTGGTATCATCATAGGATGCATGATGTAATTGCGCAAATAAAAGGGGAGATATAAGGAGTTGTTATTTTCAAAACCTTTTGAAAATAGTTACCCTCTTTTTCCATGATTTAGCAACTGATAAACTAATGTAAACAAATAATAAAGTAATGCAATTATAAATTACATTATTATTTATCACAAAGTTGTATAGGTCAAAATAGAACATATTTGTAACACATAGTAAAGTAAGTCACTTTGATTACTTTATTACTTGCTCACATTGTTTCCTCATACCCAAATCATGCAAAATCAAGAGTGAAGTTAATTGAGCTATTTTGGAGCTTTTTTGCATTATTTTTTGGTCAAATTGGAGGGATTTGAGGTTCCACTTGGTCAAACTAAGTGTGAGGGATAGTTTGGAGCTATTTTCGCTCTTTTTCCTGCAGTTGTGAGCCTAAATTTTAAAAATTTTTATGCTTGCTTGTGAATCAATTTTGGAGGTATTATTTTTAGAGGCAATTGATTGTAGTTGACCTTTTAGATCTTTGTGATAAAATTATATATTGAAAGAAAAACTTATGCTTTTCTAGTTCTTGCCTTTTTACTCTCTTATGCATTGCAGAGAGAAAGAGTGTTTGTAACTCAATTTTTGCAGATTAATACATTACAACAGGTTACAAGTTCTATTTTTCTTTTCCATTTTAATGCAAGTGTTCCTTTATTTTATTTATGTTGTTTTATGAATTATTTAATGAGATTTTATTGTGTTTAAAATTAGAACCTTTAAAATCATTGTCTCATTTATACTTGCATGCATTGAAAAGTAGCAAAAATCATAAGTCTTAGGTTGTGTATTGAATTAGTCATTTCTTTCATGCTATGAGAACCCAGTTTTCCTCCAAGAAGAAAGTTATTCAATCCTTCCTTAGAATCATATTTGTGGTCATATTGCCAAAAGTGGTTTGTTTTGATAGATACTCTGAAAGTTATTATAAGTTAGAGTTGCATGTTTCAACCATTTAGGTGCATCACCACCCATGTACCTTTAGTTTTTGTCCTTTCATTTCATTCTTTCTATCCTTTTTTCTACCAAGTCATTAACCCATTAGAAAATTATAAGGGAACCAACCCATAATCTGGAGGTTCAATCTCACCATAGGTCACCCACAACCTTAGTTTGATCCCATGTTACATATGATTGTTGAGCTTCATAGCTTTGCATAATGGGTGCAATCCTATATGATAAAAGGTATGATTTGTGATGTGTGAGGAGTCTTTGACATGATTTTGAGCAAGTCCTATGGTCTGCCATAAAACATGTAGTCTGACAGATGAACTGAATCAGTGGCAGTCTGAGTTAGAGGTTGGCATGATAAGTTTGAATTGTATGTGGTAAGTTATATTGTTTAGAACTTAATCCTAATTTGTTCAATAGTTGAGGACAACATATGTGAATGTAACATAAGTGTTGTTTGAGTTTGTTGGGAGTTTTGGTAAATTAATTTGGCCAACAAGCTACTCAAGGTATGAGTGCATTCTTCACTTTATTAGGCTGACCTAATATGAAGATTTTAAGTGTTGCGAATATATATAAGGGATCAAATTCAGTGTTTGGGTTGAGTGATGTGAATGTGAATAAATATGTGTGCAACATGAAAATTACGATGATTTTATGAAAGCGATAAGAGCAGAAGAAGAGAGATCTTGTTCCTATGTAAAAATAAAGTAGAGAAACGGAGCAGTTAGAAATGAAGAGTTTTTGAGATAGTATTTTTGTGCTTCATTGGAGCTATAACCATGCATATGTAGATGCAATCAGAGCAGTTTAAATTGATAGTGAGCCATTCTTCCTTCTTCTTTCTTTCTCTAGGTAGTGAGCCTGTTTTGGTAGTGAGCCCTTCTTGTAGTGAGCATTTCTCTGGGTAGTGAGCCCTAAGGCAATGTGCCTTCTTATAATTTGGTATTGTGCTATAATACTATATTGTGAGCTAACACTCACCATGGTTTTTCCCTTTTTGGGTTTTCCATGTAAAAATCCTAGTGTTCATGTGTTATTCTATGTGGTTGCTATTCCTATGCTTATTATGCTTTCATATTATTAATTTTGGAAATTAGATTAATAAACTTGTTAAGAAGTGGTTTCATGGAATACTGATTCACGCATCCTCTTAGCTATCAACAATTGGTATCAGAGCAAGGTTCCTTGGAAGAAGCCTAACATCTTGAGGAAGATTCCTTGTGAGTTCACTCATGGCAATCAAGAGATTTGGAAATGTCTCAAATAATGATGAACTGAAAACAACTCTTATTGATCTTAAAAAATCTGAAGTAGAAATTAGGGATCTGAAGGATAACATGAAAGAAGATGATGAATGTATCTTAAAGTTAAAAGAACAAGTCAATAAATTCAAAGAAAAATACAAAAAGGTGTGATCAATTAATATCAACAACTAAAACCATGAATGATTTTGGAAGTGGAAGTCATAGAAAGAGCAAAAGAAGAAGAAAATCTCAATCTAATAGTAAAAAGAAAGTTAGAAGACTATGTCAAACTTGAAAAAGAAATTGTGAGCCCAAAAGAAGATTTAAATAAAGCCAAGAGCTATGAAGAAAAGTTCAAGATAAGTTCTGCAAAGCTTGATGAGATGATTTCTAGTCAAAAGAGTTCTAATGATAATCAAGGATTAAGATTTGAGAAAGGAGAAAGTTCAAAATCTGATCAAGCAAACACTAAGTTAAAACAATATAGAGGGAACCAATTTAGAAATCAAAGAAGAAGTCCCAGAAGACCTCTTGTTAGATAGCCAACTGCTCAAAGGTATCCATCTTTCAATGGTTATTGTTTTAATTACAAAAATTTTGATCATAAAGCTACTCAATGTAGAAGTAGAATAAATGAGAATGCTCCATCATTCTTTGGTCAATGTTTCAATTGCAAGAAAATTCATCATAAATCAAATGAATTTAAAAATTTGGTAAGGAATGGTTCTTACAATGCAAGGAATAGTCAATCATTCAATGGAAAATGTTTTGCATGTAATAGATTTGGACATTTGGCTAATCAATGTAGATCAAATCCAATCATTAGAAGGAATCAAAGACAAAGGAATGTGGTGTGCTACAATTGCAACAAATATGGACATATTGCAAGAGTTTGTAGAAGCAAGAATGTGAAAAGAAACTCATACTAAAAATAGGAAAAGAGAGCAAAGGAATCATAAAGGAAAAAAAAGGTTGATATAATTGAAACTAAGAAAGAGATGGGCAAGATTTGGATCAAGAAAGATGTGATTGAAGTCAAGCATGAATCCACACCAACATTTGGTGTAGATACTTCCTCAGGGAAGTGAATTGGAAGCTCTAGCTTAGGGGGAGCAGTGTTGAAAATACAAAACCCCCAACCAAATAGCTAGTTCTAGAGTTTAGCACAAAGATATGTGGTGGAATCCGATATGAAATATCTTATGAAAGAAAATCTAGAAGAAAATGAGTCAGTGTGGCACATTGTGGAGTAATTTTGATCAACTATGTCTATTAGAGAAAAGTTAGGCAGCTTTTGAAAATGATCATTTATGATGATTAGGTCAAGTGTGGAGGATAAAAAGAAACTCATTTGCCTTCTATCTCACTTTGAATTTGAACCACCAGATATCCAAGAGAGATTGAAGCAAGATTTCAAATGATAACAAAAATTCAAAGAAATCAGAGCAATTCAAGTGAAGAAAACCTTAACCCGAAATAATAAGGTATTTACTGTTGGAACTTTATTGTGAATCTATTGAATCTTTGCAATGGCAACCCCACAAGTTGTTGATATCACTGAGTGACCATGACCTAAATTCAGGAAACACCCATTTAAATCAGTCGAAGTTGATTAGATGGGTGCATTTTCATAAGTTCCACATGGAGTTTTGCATGCAGAGGATGTTAGGGCTTATATTCATGTTTCCCTAGAAGAACATGGAAAAAACAAACTCACAGATTTATTTCTAGATCACTTGTGTGGTGAAGATTACGATTTGAAAAATGAATACAAGGCATTGGAAATAAAGAAATTCATTCAGTATATTGATTTCTCAACATTCGCTGAGGATGAGTGGATCTGTATGTATTGAGTAGGGTTCATGATGAATTCATGTGGCTCGAGAGACCTTTTAAGATTACAAAAGATGCTATAAGGGCAGTAATTGGATTAAGCTCCACCAGATCGGTACCAGTGTTGAAAGCTGTGAAGAATGATAAAGTAATGACGACCATCAGAGCAAAGTTTGACAAAAGGGTGGTAACAATCAATGATATTGAAGACCATGCAACAAGATATGCATCAATGGTTATTTGATACAACGTTTATTTCTCAAACTGAGAAAATTTAGTCTTTGGTACAACAATCTATACAGCATTTGAGATGGTTAAGGAAGATGCAAAGTATGATCTTTGTGAACTGCTCTGACAACAATTGATGGAAAATTTAAGGAAGACCAAAGAGAAAAAATATCCATTCAAATATGGTATGTTTATTATTTGTTTATTCTTCTACTTCATGCAAGAGTTTCTAGGTATGAAGAATCTATTCTAGACAAATGATAAACCTATTACAATTCAAATTAGAAATCATCTAAATAGCATATGTAGTATTGATGCTCAGATCACAACCCTATGGGGCTATTTCAAAAACTTCCAAAGGTCAATGCAAGCCAGGGAAAGAATTACCAAAGCAATTGTTGAAAAATACAAGGATACTATCTGCTTTTTTGTGACAAAAGATCAGTTCTCGATGGAGGCTATTGAGCCTAGAACCGTATGGGTTATGCCTATGGGATATGACGTAGATGAAGGGATATTAGAGAATTATGCTCAACATGTATTAGGTAAACCCAGAAATCCCAATGGAGAAAGATTTGGACTTATGAGGACTTGCATGCTAAAATTCATGTTGAAGTGAGAAAACCTGAGATCTCTAAGAAAATTTAGAAAGTGGTAGAAGAAATTACCTTGAAACATGGGTTCACAAAAGAACAAGTGACAAAGACAAGAGAAAAAGCACAAGCTGATAAGGAAGCAAAAGAAAAGAGAAAAAGTGAATCAATTGGTGCTCTAGAAGAACCTAAGGGTGAACTAGAAAAACCAAAGGTAACAAGAAGGAGAACCAGAGGATCTACCTCTGTAGAAGATGCATCTATTCCCTATGGTCCCACACCACCTATAAGTGTGGAAACCCCTGCTACCAGCCACAAAAGAAAGAAGACCAAGGCTAAAAGAATGCATGTAAGCATTGTAGTTGATTAAGAAGAAACAAAATTAGATGAAGAAGTAAAAAAGATGAAAACTAAGGCTACAAAAGTCTCTAGAACCAGCAAAAAGAAACCCTTGTCCGATAAGGGTAAACCTAGGAAAAGGTAAAAGCAAGATGTGCCTTAGATAGAGGAAGCAACCATAAGCCTTAAAGATGTTCGCAAAGCCATAACAGTGGATGGCAATCTGAAACCTATTACACAATTATATGATGAATATAATGATCCAGATAAGAAGATCATTGAGACTACTATTGTAGAATATTTGATCATCTACAACAAGGCCCTAATTGAAACAATTGATGATCTTCCACATAGCCTGGAAAGTATAATGTCTGCAAGAAAGGAAGCAGCCATGGCAAAGGATGCTGAACTAAGAGAGCACTCTTTAATAAAACTATGTCTAGAAATGACTTTGGAGAAAAAAGTGAAAGTCTCCAAAGTAATTCATAAAAAGTTCAGGTCGAAGAATAGAACGAATGCTCTTATGGGAGGAGATATTGAAAAGGTGGTAAAGGAAACTGAAGAATTACTTTGAACACATTAAGGGAATTTAATCTCCCTACCATTTATGACAATAAAGAAACTAATGATGAAGATGATACATCTATTTTAGAAGTAAACCTTGAATATGAAATAGATGAAGATGACCAAGTGACTGAGAAGAAAGAAGTATCTGCTAATGACACTAAAACAAGATCCTCTCTGGAACATCAAGCTAAGGATAAAATTGAGTAAGAGAAGATTGAGGAAGAACGGATCAAGGAATTTCGTCCTCTAGAACAAAAGGACACCAATAAGGACATGGATCTAGATGATCTAGAGTAGATCCTGAAAAAAGAAGTCTCTTCTACACCAAGAGACACTACAGAATCAGTTAAGGAACTTCTAGAGAAAGAAAAAAAGTTTTGAATGAGCCTGAGTTTCTACATGGTCCAATAAACTTGGATGCAATGTCCCCTATACAAAAATTTAGATTGGCTTCAATTGTACAAGCAAAATCAAGAGAGGAAATGTTGAAGTTTCACATAGAGGATAGTGAGCTCATTGGTGAGGCATCTAGCATTTTGGAGGAGTTGGTGCCAACATACTAGAAGGACACATCTTTGTCATCAAAAAATCAACTCAAAGGACTTATAAACTCTGTAATTAAACATTTTGAATCCTTTGAGAAATCTGTAGAAATAAAAGTTAGGCAAGAGTTTGATAAAAAAAGATTGAATGAGTTGAAGGAAATGATAGCTAATGACAAAGCCCAACTAGATAATAGGATAAAAAGCATTCAAAGTGTAATTAAAGAAGTTGGTTACATATACAAATTTTGTTTATCCTGGCCAGAAGTCACAAAGAAAATAGAAGAGAAGATCAAGGATTTGGAGTAGAAATTGATGAACGCTTCCAAGGCATTTGATCCGGTAGTAAAATTAGTTAGCAACAAGGAAAGTCAAATCATCAACTTTCATAATGACTTGTGTAATCTATTAAGTGAGAGGGATCAAATTAGAACCAGAATGTGTCAGCTAAGAGGACTAATCAGTCCTAAGTTAGACTCTATGTTTAATCTTGCAGTTGAAGTACAAACAACTTCACATACTAACACATCCTTTGATCTTCACAAGGTAAAGACCCTAGTTTTCCTACTTAGTGGTCATATTCAAATTTTGGACAATACTAATAAAGGTTGGGATGGTGAGCTCACCCAAATTAAGAACATTTTCAATGACATCCTCCAACACATGTAAAAAAAAGTTAAAAATTATACTTGTACATATGTGGTAGAGTATAGCAAATTTTGTAGTTTTGACAATTTTTAACTTCGGAACCTACACCTTTGCCATTAATGTCAAAGAGGGAGAAGAAGATTAGTGAAAAATGGGAAAACATATCAGGGGGAGAAGAAATATGGAGTGTATATAGAAAGGGCGAGTAGTCAAGGTAGTCAAGCATTTTTCACTAAGTGTTGCCATCAATGCCAAAGGGGGAGATTGTTGGCTAGAGACACTGCTATGTTGAATAATTGAGTGTTGTCATCGATGGAAATAGGAAAAGGAACAAGGTTGGAATAGGGATTTTGGTTCGATAAAGAAGACTTAGTCATATTGGCTAAGTATTTGCAATGTACAGAGGCAGCGATAGAAACATAGTGTTTGGATTGGCATTGGTCCACAATTGAAGACCAAGTATTGTGATTTTGGTATGATATTCCTAACTTTCAGATGATCTTATATCCAAGGTTTCAGCTTTTGATCAGTTCCAAAAGTATATCTTCAAATGGCTTAAGTTTGGTAGAACAAAATACAGTGCTATTCAGAGTTGTACACTCAGTTGTTTTGGTCTGCATTTCTCCAATGTTGCATATCTTGATATGTGGTTTTGAGGTGTTGTAAACAATTGTATGAAGTGTCTAAATCTAGAGTTGTTGGTTCTAAAGTTCACTAGAAAGATAGTTACAAGCTGTTGAGTATCGCTATATTGTTTGACAGAGTTTGATTGTGATAGAGTTTGAGTTCTCATGGTCTATATTTTGCCGCTAAAGGATATTTTGCTTTGCAGTTATGAAGGTATGATTTGTGATGTCTGAGGTTTATTTGACATGATTTTGAGCAAGTCTCGTGGTTCACAATAAAAGATGTAGTATGATAGATGAACTAAATCAGTGGTAGTCTGATTTAGAGGTTGACATGATAAGTTTGAATTCTATGTGGTAAGTTATATTGTTTGAGTCTGCTGGGAGTTTTGGTAAATGAATCTAGCCAACAAGCTACTCAAGGTATGAGTGCATGCTTCACTTTATTAGGTCGACCTAATATGAAGATTTTAAGTGTTGTGGATATATATAAGGGATTGAATTCAATGTTTGGGTTGAGTGATGCGAATGTGAATGAGTGTGTGTGACATGAAAAGTAAGATGATTTTGTGGAAGCAATAAGAGTAGAGGAAGAGAGATCGTCTTCCTCTATAAAAGCAAAGTAGAGAAACAAAGTAGAAATGAAGAGTTTTTGAGATAGTATTTATGTTCTTCATTTGAGCTGCAACCATGCAAATGTAGATGCAATTAGAGTAGTTCAAATTGGTAGTGGGTCATTCTTCCTTCTTTCTTTCTCTACGAAGTGAGCCCTTCTTGTAGTGAGCATTTCTCTGGGCAGTGAGCCTTCTTGTAATCCAGTATTGTGCTATAATAATAAATTATGAGCTAACACTCACCATGTTTTTTTCCTTTTTGGGTTTTCCACGTAGAAATCCTAGTGTTCATTTGTTATGTATGTGTGGTTGGTGTTCCTATGCTTATTATGCTTTCATATTATTAATTTTGGAAATTGGATTAATAAACTTGTTAAGAAGTGGTTTCATGGAATACTAATTCACCCCCCTCTCAGTAATCATTGTTATCAATATGGACCTAATTAACATTCACCAAACTGACATTCAAATTTGGGACCTGCCTAAAATAGGGAAAGACAAGGGCACTAGCACCTATCTCCACAGATCCTTTTTCAAGGCAGGATCAGATGTCACAATGTCCTTCATGCCCCATGTGACATGGGTTTCAAGCTATCTTCTTCTGGGAGTTAGAATGAACATGCAAGATGCAAAACAAGGGACCCAAGAGCTAAACCTAGGAGGGGAAAGTCGAGGGAGACATTTTCCAACATAAAATTTAGCCCCCACTTTAATGTATGTATAAACACAAGGCCCATACATGCATTAAAGTACAGTAAAAACATAAAAAACATGCTAGGCACTTGAAGCTAATACATACAAAAATATTTCGGAACTATCTCTAGCCCCTAGTCTCAGGTAGACATTAGAGAAAACACATTATAGACACACTAATCATAATGAAGACAATAATAGGCATGCAAAATATGGAGAAGATAGTTACAGTCGTACAAAACATGGAGAAGATAATATTGAAGACACACAAAACACAATGAATACAATGAATGCAGTGATTATTTCTTTTTCATTTTCATATCTATGAGTGCAAATGCAAGTACATGGAAAGTAAACACACCACCCAAAATGTAGGAGGGATTCACCACATGTCTTTAGACTACATATGGGGTAATAGACATGAAATAGAAATCTCAGAGTTTAGGAGGGACTACACTTGAGAACAAACACACCATGCTAATTCTAAAGCATAGGAGGGACTCATCACCACATGTCTTTAGACTATCCTTGGGAACAAACACACCATACAAGAGGAAAACACATGGAAGACACATAAAACACAACAAACAAGTGATGGAAGGAGCCTATTTGTAGGTTCACCACCATCTCAGGCACATTACAAGCACACATGACAGTTGGGCTTTGCTAAAACAACTGCTAACTGCATGCTTAAGGGAGGATACATGAACCCCACCTACTCAAAGGACTTTTAGAATAAAAAGTATGTGCACTAGATCAAGAGATACACCATCCCCACCTCTGTAGATGACTTAAAATAAAAGGATATGCATGATATCCAGCCTCCACGAAGGGCTTAATGATTGCAATAGAAAATAAGGATGTGCACTTGCGTGGAGATACAAGATCGCACCTCCATAGAGGGCTTACAAAAATGCTTTGTTAGTACCAAAATCATCGGACAACTTACCTTATATGCCCCCACCTTAAGGTGTATTGTGTACCAATATCAAGTACATTAAGGTAGGAAGAAAACACACAAGGGAACAAGAGCTCTTGCAAAGCCCATGCCCTCAGAGGTGACATGTACTTTACGGTTACCAAATGTTCCCACCAACACGCAATTTCCTACAAGAAAAGGTGTTAGAAACCACATCATTATGATAAACAATAATGCATGTAATTGTTCAAATAAAGAGATGAGATTCTACTATGGGTCCAAGATTCGAGTATAATCATGGGGCTATACCATGGAAATCTCAAAACTGAATGTAATCAAGGTGAGATTTAGAGATAAACAAAGTGCACGGAGCAAGTATATTGTTATGGTTCAATAAAAAATATTAGACATCATCAAAATATCACATGAAGTGATTCTACTAGCCAAGCACCGCATAATATATATCAACCCCATCATCATGTATGGACTAGGTCCATTTTTGCTTACTCGCTAAAGGGACACATGGTCCATATCATATAAATTTGTTTTTCATCATCCATTAGCTAGATAGAACCACTAGAGGAAGGTAAACAATAAATCAAGAGAGGAGACACAAGTTCCATAGGGTTGTCACGTAGGAAGGTGCCCCTAGGTCACCAACCAAAATGCTATGCCCCTAGGACACAACACACAACAATGAAAAAAATAGAGGAGAGGCAATATAGAAGAATGATGATACAAATAGAAGAAGGGTCACAACAAAGGTGGTATCCTGGTATCCTTGACCTTACAAGAGTATCAAGGGTCATCCAATGGGACCTAAAAAACACATAACACATCATATGGGAAACACAACACAAAGGTAAAGGTTTAGAAATACTTACCTATAGGGACAACCGGACTAATGGTCATCATCGATTAGGGACAATTAGACTAATTGTCATCATCGAGTAAGTCATCATCTTCCTAATCTCAAATGATAGAGGAAAGAGGTTCATAAGGTATCATAACCCAACTTTTGTTCTTGTCTTCAAATTGTTCAGTGTAAGTTTGTCTTGGTTTGATTCATTGTTAGGTGGAATGTTTTCTTGTTGAGGTGCATTTCGTTGGGTGAAAGCTTGTCTTCTTCTCCTTCTTTCTTTTGCTTGTCTATTTATTTTTGTCTTGTTGCTTATATTTTCAAAAGTATTGTCATGTTGTTCTATACATTTTTGCATGATAAAGGAGGAAGCACCGTGTTCAAATCTCATTTGTCTTGATGAAGTGTTTTGTTCTTGGTGAATGCCTCCGGATCCTTGTAAGGATGACGGGGGAGGAACCTCAACATAGACACCATTTCTTTGTGGATGAGGTGAGTTATGAAACTTTTCCTTATCCACTTCTATCACACTAATTATTTCATGATAGTCGTAATATCTTGGTTTACTCTTATTTTGTTTTTCTTCAAGGAAGTTCTTCTAATACAAGTTGCTTGTCTCTTGTTGTTTGCATAGGAGGTCCGACCACTCTAGATATAAGTTTTTCTTTGTATCATCTATACTATAGGAAATAGTGATCTCTTCATAGCTCAGGGTCTCTATCAGGTTGTGGCCAAAAGTAATCAAGGGTAAAATTGTTGTTCGTTGCCAAAGGTTGATATGTATTACGTCGAATAGTACGCACTTGTCCATGTAAAGGGTATTTTATGTAATTGTGAATAGTTAAGTGGACAACGTTCATAGATTTCAACCGTGGGTGTCCTACTTTTACATGTAAGATATTGGATAAAAGGATAACCTCAAAGAATTGATCCACAACTTTATCAGAAGATGTAACTAATAGAGTTATCTTCCCAAAGGTAGGCATTAAAGCTCCATTATGTGTCTTAATCCTTATATTCAAAGGTTCATAGGAATCTTGTGTCAAATTATGTGCAAGGAGAAACTCTTCCGTTATCACACTAGTCATGCAATTAGGAACTATAAGTGTACCATTCACCATAATCTCCATTATTTTCATAGTAATGTAAAGAGGTTCTTCATTTTCTACAAATGTTTTATCATGAGATGTAAATGTAATTTCAGGTTTAGGTCTCCTTGTTTTCAAATAAGGCCTAAGGGGAAGCCTAGCACTATTGTTACAATTATAATCCATGTATATATGTATTCAAATGTATGGAAAATCAGATTTTAAAAGGTTTCCAATGCTTGTGCAAAGATCAAGTGCAAAACTATGTATGAATATGACCTAAAATGCTTGATTTTCCACTATTTTTCTCAAATTTTCAATGCAAATCACTAAAAGAGAAGGTGTTGTGAATAATTTTAGGAGGGGAAGCAAATAATAAGCTCAATATCAAACTAATATTGTAAGAATATCCTTCACAACATGCCTATAATGCAATTCTAGAGAGACAATAAGGCCAAATCTAGTGAAAATGAAAGGTTTTCAAACCCTAGACAAGAATTTTTGCAAAATGGACACTATGATGAAACACAACAATTAGAAATTAGGCCTAAATGAGTGTTTGAAAAGGGTAGTAAAATCTGAAACAATATTTTTACTACAAACCCTAGCCAATGCAAAACTAGGTTTTTATGAAAAATGCACAATTTCAAGCAATTTTTAATAAATTAAAAATGAAAATACAATTCAAATGATTAATTAATGATGAATTTCTGAAATTTAAATCAGATCTAATGAAAATAATAGAAATTAATTTAAATTAATGCAAATTATGCTAAAATGCAATCCTAAGATGCCAAATTTTTCAAATACAATAAAATGAATGAATACAAATCTTGAGTACAACACTGAGAAAAGTGCAAAATTCAAATAAACACGGGTTCACCAAAATGTTTTATAGGAAAAGAGATATGACGAGGTTAATGGGTTGAATCCTCCTTTCACTACAAACATTCAAGGACATCCAACCGAGTTGAATCTCAACTCTTGCAAGAGGATTCACCTACAGGTTGGTGGGTCCCTTCTAATAATGTGGAAATTTAGAGATTTTCAATTAATGTACCAATTTAATTCTCAAATACCCTTAAAACCCTAATTATGCAAACCAATGAGTAAAACAACGAATTACAACAAATGCTTTCAACCTAAGGTAGTAGGCAAAAATTAATAACTGACTATTTTTCAAAGTTTAAGATGTGGAATCTTTAGGGACACTGACATTAGCACCCCTATGCAAGGTAGTGTTTTCTTTGCAGATTCCTAATCTCCTTCCAACACTGCTATTCATTGTACTTTCCATATTTGTCCCGTGAGATGCAGAGGGCACTGGCACTTGAGTCTGAGTCTAGGGCAGGGTGATTTTTAGGATGTTGGAAGCTCTTCAGATGCTGATTATGACCATCCCAATTGTTTCTATATTTTTAACCTTAGAGGACACTAGTATTGGTACCCAAGTTCGAGAAGTCCTTTTCTTCATGGATCTAGAATCTGTACATTGTCTTACTGTTCGCTACAACTCCACTTTGTCAAGATGCAACACCTATAACCTGTAATCACAAGGAGAGTGGTTGGGGGTTGTGGTGTTTAGAGGCTTGCCTTAGTCAAGCCCCGAGGAGACATTCAAGTCTTCCAAATACTGTTGTCAGATTAAGATTGTGTATCCCTCCGAGATAGAGGCAAAATAAATTGATAAATGATTCAAACACAAATAGATATAATCTCAGAGGTGTAGATCTCACATAGATGAAGGCTCTTCAGCACATGAGAAGATGAAGCTAAATATACAATCACAAACACAATAAAAATGCTCTGCTATGCAACAATTCATATCATGAATGCTCTAAAATCATAAGTTTTTCAAAATTTCATAATCATCTTGTAGTTTGCAAATGAAACCCTAAACATGCTTATATATGCAAATAAACACATTCCCGCTAAGAATTTCATAATTCAAACTTAAGATGTTGGCATGTGACCTAATTAATGGTCACCAAACCGACATTCAAAATTGGGACCTGCCTGAAATAGGGTAGGACAAGGGTGCTAGCACCTATGTCCATAGGTCCTCTTTCAAGGAAGGATCAGATGCCACAATGTTGTTCATGCCCCATGTGACATGGGTTTCAGGCCATCTTCTTTTGGGAGTCAAAATGAACATGCAAGATATAAAATAAGGAACCCAGGAGCTAAACCTAGGAGGGAAAATTCTAGGGAGACATTTTTCGACATCACCTATATATATGAAATCAAATCTAGAGCATTTTAGCTTCAACACACATGAAATAAGGAATAAAGGCTTACACGATGTTTGAATTGGCAATATAATACATTTTTATGTCTACAAGATCATGATATCAATGTCCTCATTAAATAAATCCACCTAGGTAGACTATTGTAGCAATAAGCCTTGCCCAAGATTAGATATCATGCATTAATGGGCATTTTTCACACCAAAATCTGATACACAGCATAACAAAGAATGAATACATTGATAGAATCACCATGTCGTAATTTTTCTTGTAGGTAACTACGAAGAGGCTTACAAGATTCAAATGTCTTCCATCAAATCTAAGGAAAAGCTACTTTTTGTTATGTTGTAAAATGAGTCCCCTTGTTAATTAGGACCTATTTTACACCCTTCTAAATATTAAAAGATAGAATCTCAATACTGATGAATAAACCCTAAATGAAGAAACTTAGGACTAGCCTAAGCCCACCTTAAAATACACTCCCCAGAGTTTGTGGGGCTAAAAGACTAGGGCGCCTAGTGCCCTAGTCCCAGATGGGTTGTTTAGCCCCTCTTTTGTGGTGTCAGCCTAGAAAACTTCCTTAGGTTGTACATGTCGGCCCCATTTTGTTTTATTTGTCATGTGTGAGAGAGAATGCATATAATAAGGTTTTTTGCAATTCATTTTACATGCTAGATGACTACTTTCTTATCAAGAGAATAATTAGAATTGTTTACAAGTTTGATATTCTATGCTATAGTCCTCTTCATGGTTGAAATTTTTGTTTTCTTTTGGATGTTATGAAGTTTATTTATAGATCTTGAAGGAATTTCAAGCCTCATCAATCTATTTCCTTGTTAGTGCATGATCTTGAGTTATCTACTCCAACTAGGGTTTTAATCTTGTGGTAATATTTATCATTTTCATTCATACTTTCATCATATATTATTGATGTTTCCTCTGTCCTCCTAGGGAATGCACTCTTGGATCACTAAACATAATTATAGTATAGGTGGAAACACCAACACAAGGTTTGACTAAGGCAAGCCCCTAAACATAACACAAGCTTTCCCTCTTTTCTTGTGTGTAGGTCACATTCAGGAGATTTAAGTCATAAGAAGTTGCAGGGTTGTAGAAGATAGACAAGCAAAGGTACCCAGACTCAGACTTCTAGAAAAACCCTAATTTGGGTCTAGGGCACCAAGTGCCCTAGGTCTTCTATATTCTTGAACTAAGATCTAGGATCTTTTTTGTTTCTTGATCTCTACTATCTATTTAGTTTTCTTGTACATGTTTTTGATAGTATGTTAGAAGTCACTCTTGGTCGAATAGGGTTTAGTCTTTTTCCCTAGCTTACTTGATTAGGTTTTGTTGGATTTGATTTATTCTTTTAAATTAAACAAAGAGGTAAAATCCCTGGAGTTTGGCTCTCCTTCATGGGTAGTAGCCAAGCTTAGTTTGTGTCTCAATGTTTGTAGAAGAGAGTTTGAGCTAGTTTAACCTTTTATGCTAAGTCACTCTTTTCTACTTAAAATTTTAGTGAACATAACTCTTTTTACACTCTAGAATCCTTCTCGATTCATATCTGAGTTGTTTTCTTCAATATATCTGATTAGGATTGAGTTCATTGATCATTGTGCATAACTACATTGATAATTTTTGCATAGTTTCAAAACTAGGGTTTGTAAAAACCTTGCACTTCTACAAAATCTAGCTAGTCTTCAACCTAGGGTTTGTAGATTAGAGTGTTGTTTCAGATTTTGTTGCATTTTTAGGTTAACTAAATAGATTTAATCTTTTGTACCTTATCATTCTCTCTATTTAGAACATTCTCACATCCTTACATGTTAAATTTGGAAAACACGTATTTCATTCTAGACATTGAAAAAAGCATATTAGTCATTTTGTTTGCATTGGACAAGATTAGATCATCATAGAATGAATTAAATTTCTGATTTTTGCATAATATCTGATTGGTATTACATTATTTGATCATTTCATAGTGATACATCTTGCATTCAAACTTCTTGTTTGCTGCGGTTTTGTCAAAAAAGTTGTATTTTTTAAAAACCTGGTCAAAATTGAAACCTAGGGTTTGCATGAGATATATCATCTCAGATTTTACTTCTATCATTTCATTTGAAAATATTTCACCTTGCATTGAAATTTGAAAAGATTTTTTTAGATTGATACATTTTGAAGAAAGAATTGATTTTTAGAGTTTGATTTGAGCATATACATTGATATTATCTAGTTGCATTTGAATAGAATTTAAATTGATTAAAAATTTGTTAAGTGAATTATGTTTATTTACATTTAAACAAAAAATTTCTTCATTTACACAAAAAAATCAAACCCTTCTTTCACTAAATCATTGATTTCTTCTATCGGTGCATTTTGTGTGTTATAGGGCTTGTGAACACTTTATGAGCTTTGTGACCTAGTGCCCCGATTCTAACATACTTATGAGAAGAAATATTTGAATCATGGGTTCTAATGTTAATTTTGACACATCAGATTCTAAATTTCTTAATCAAATCACAAAACTTCCTACTTCACTTATACCTAAAGCATCAACTTCTCATGAAACCATTGACATTGATGACCTTGTTGCTCGTGTTCTTGAATCTCAAATTCAAAGGTTAGACAATGAGTTGGGTAACTTTCAACAATTTGTAAGCTCAGAACATTTAGATGAGAAGGTCATCCCTATCATTGAGAATCTAAGAGGTTTACTTCTTGAAGGATAAGAGGGAGTGAAAGTCTTACATTGCCTAACTCACATAGTGCATAACAACATTATGTCTGCAACTAGTTGTGCTTAGATCATTACTAATGTGACTTCTTCAAATCAAATCGGGACTCAAGTATCAGCACCCATATCGACATCCCCTATTCCTACATACACTTCTTCTATTCTCACTTCAAATACACAACCAAGTAATAGTTCTACCACATGTGCTGGCTTATCTATTGAGAATCCCATTCATCATTATAGTGCCATTTGATATAATTACATAGATTGTACACCTAATTTTACTCCATATACATCTAAACCTCCTATCACTTTCCATAAAGCTAATCACATAGTGACACAATTAGCATCTAGTCTCACCAATTCATACCAATCCTTACCTAATTTTTCTTCCGATGCTAGCATTAACCAATTGTTGCAAAATATGGTCTCCATCCAACAACAATTAGCAAGCATAAGTCATAGTCCACCAAAATCTAATATGACATCACATAATATCCATAGCCCATTGTGTTATCCAATTCTAAGAGATCAAATGCCTGAGAAGTTTAAAACCCCTCACTTTGAGAAATCTAATGGGAAGGGAGACCCTAACAACAATGTGGCAACCTTTACAACAATGTGTAGTGATTTCTTCTTTGAAGATGCAATATTGGCTATTATGTAGAAAAAGTGGGAATAGGGTTGATTTGATGATATGCTTAGATCCTCCTTTCACTACACACATTCAAGGACATTTAACTGAATTGAATCTCAACTTTTGCAAGAGGATTCACCTACAAGTTGATTGTCACTAGTAATGATAGGGAAATTTGGAATTTTCTGATTAATGTATTAATTCAATGCCCTATTATGCTTAAAACCATAATTATGCAAAATTGTAAGTAAACAAATGAATCACGACAAATGCTCACACACAGAGATGTTATATTAAGAGTAGATACATACCAGATTTTGAGATTCAAGATGAAAAAAGTCAAGGGCTCAAGAGTAGGCATCCAAGCCCAAGTTAGGAATTTCTTTAGGGATTTCTGGAAGTCTACTACTATTCACCACTATCCCAGAGGTTTTTAGCTAGAGGGCTTCAAGGCGGGAGCCCAAGACCTTGCAGTGCTCTTCTTCTTAGATCTAGAATCTAGACACTCTGCCACATCCTTCTACAACTCCACTCTGTAAGATACAACACCTGTCACCTACAATCATAAGGAATGGGGTTGTGGTTGTGGTGTTTAGGAGCTTGCCTTAGTCAAGCCCTCAAATGGTATTCAAGCCTTCCAACACTGTTATTTGATAAAGAGTGTGTATCCTTGCAGGATAGAGACAAAAACAAATTGATAAATGATTGATTCAAAACAAATAGATATCACCTTAGAGGTGTATCTCACATATAGATGAAGATCCAACACAAGAGAAAATGAAGCCAAATCTACATAACAAACACAATAACAACACAAATCTGCTCTGCCATAATGAATGCTTTGAATGCTCTATGATCATAAGTTTGTCAAATTATCATCATCTTCTAGTTTACAAATAAAACCCTAAACATGCTTATATATGCATTCCCACTACAAATTTCATAATTCAAACTTAAGATGTCGGTAATAGAACCTTTTAAATAACGGTCACAAAACTGACATTCAAATTTAGGACCCACCTAAAATAGGGTAGGACTAGGGCACGAGTGTGCAAGCCCCTAGGTCCTATTTTAAGGTAGTGTGAAACTCAATAATGTCCCTCAAGCCCTATTTGACCTGGGTTTCAGGCCATTTTGTCTTGAGAGTTAAATTTTACTTGCAAGATAAAAAAAGGGACTCGGGAGCTAAACTTAGGAGGTAAAAGTCCTAGGGGGACATTTTATGACATAACATTTAGCCCCACTTTAATGTTTGTATGATCTTATGACCCATACATGCATGAAAGTATGGTCAAAACACAACAAACATGCCATGAACTTGGAGCTAATGCATACACAAAGATTGAGGAACTATTTCTAGACCCCAGTCTTAGGTAGACATTAGAGAAAACATGCTACAAACACACCAAACATATTGAAGATAGTAAAAGGCACACAAAATATGGATAAGATAGTAACAGACATGCAAAACATGGAGAAGACAGAATTGAAGACACGTAAAACACAATGAATATAGTGAATGAAGTGATTATTTCTTTTTCATTTTCACATATATATGAATACAGATACATGGAAAGTAAAAATACAACACACAACCTGAAAATGTAGGAGGGGCATTTCACTACACTCTTGAGACTACATATGGGGGAGAAGACACACAATACAAATCTTAGAGTGTAGGAGGGGCGTATCACCATTCTCTTGAGACTACACTTGAGAACAAGCATGCCATACAAATCCAAAAGCATGGGAGGGGCATTTTACCATGCTCTTGAGACTACATATAGGGGAAAACACACTTAAGACATGCATAAAACATGAGCTCCGTATAGTATGCCAAAGACATACTATACATCTTAAGCATGGAAAATAATGTGATGAAAGGGACTTATTGCTAAGCCTCCACCATCTCAAGCACGCTACAGACACACCTGATGGTTAGGATTATGCCACAATAACTTCCAAAGAGTTGCTTAAGGGAGAATACACCAACCCCGCCTACTTGGAGGACTTTTGAAATAAAAAGGATGTGCACTAGCTTAAAAGATACACCATTCCTACCTCCGCAGAGGGCTTTCTGATTACAATATAGAATAAAAATATACACTTATGCTGGATAAACAACATCCTACCTCTATAGGGGGCTTACAAACACATTTTGTTAGTACCAAAATCATCAGACAACTTACCTTTATATGCTCCCACCTTAATGTTGTTGATAGCATGTACCAATATCAAGCACTTTAAGGTAGAGAGAAAACACACAAGGGAACAAGAGCTTTTGCAAAGGCCATGCCCCCAAAGGCGACATGTGCTCACGATCACTAAATGTTCCCACAAACACATCTTAATCTAAGCAAATATGAAAGGTATGCATGAAAACAAAGAATACAAGGCTACACAAATGGGTTCAAGTCCCAGTATAGCCGTGGGGCTTATACCACAAGCATCTCATAACCAAGTGTAGTAACAAGGTGAGAGACCCAAAACAATCAAAGTGCATGAAGCAGATGTATTGTTATGATTTTTTAGCATGATAAGGCAACATAAAATATAACACAGAGTGATTCTACTAGCCAAGCGTCAGATATATATCAACCCTATCTTCATATATGGATTAGGTCAATTTTTTCTTGCTCATTGAAGGGACACATGGTTTGTATCAGTATATGTTTGTTTTTCATCATTCATCAACTAGATAAAATCACTAGAAGAAGGTAAACAATAAAAAGAGAGGAGAACAAGTGCCTTAGGAACAATCATGTAGGAGGATGCCCCTAGGTCATCAACCACAACACTATGCGCCTAAGACACAACACACAACTATGAAAATAGAGGAGAAGCAAGATAGAAGAATGATGCCACAAATAGAAGAATGGTCACAATAGAGGTATTCTCTCTAGTATCCTTGTCCTTACAAGAGTATCAAGGGTCATCCAAGGAGTCCTAAACAACACAACACATCATGAGGGGAACACAACACAAGAGGGGAGGTCACATAAATGAGGAAATAATGCTATGACATAAGTGGCCACCAAGGTTAGAAATACTTACCTGTTGCACAACTGAACTAGCAATTGTTGACAAGCAAATCATCATCTTCCCAATCTCGAATGTGAGATGAATGAGGTACATAAGGTACAATATCCCAATGTTTGTCATTATTCTTAATCTCTTTCTCTTTAATTTTTTCTTTGTTTGGTTCAATGTTAGGTGGAATGTTTTCTTGTTGAGGTGCATTTCATTGGGTAAAAGCTTGTCTTCTCTTCCTCCTTTCTCTTTCTTGTCTATTCCTTCTTGTCTTATTGCTTATATCTTCAAAAGTAATCTCATGTTTTTCCATAGGTTTTTGTATCTTAGAGGAGGAAGCTTGTACAAATCTAGTTTGTCTTGATGAAGTGCTTTGTTTTCCATGAGTCACTCTCGATCTTTATAAGAATGATAGATGAGGAACCTAGGTATAGAGTTCTTTACTATTATCTCTAGTAAGTTCTTCTAATGCGGGTTATTCTTCTCTTGTTGCCTGTTGAATAGAAGGTTCAGTCACTCTAGATAGAAGTTTTGCTTTGTATCATCTATATGCCAAGAAAGTTTGTTCTCTTCATGGCTTAGGTTTTGTATTAGGTTGTGGCCAAAAGCAATCAAGAGTAAAGTTTCTTTTACATAACCATGGGTTGCCATGTATTATGACAAATAGTATGCACTTGTCCATGTAAAGGGAATTTTATGCATTTGTGTATTGTTGATGGGATAACCTTCATAGATTTTAGCGATGGATGTCCTAGTTTTATGTGAAAGAGGTTAGATAAAGGCATGATGTCAAATAATTAATTCACGGATTTATCATAAAAAAGTAACCAATAAAGTTATCTTCCCAAAGGTAGGCATGAAAGCTCCACTATGTGCTTTAATCATTAAATCTGAAGGTTCATAAGAATCTTGTATCAAATAGTGCAAAATAAAGAACTCTTTTGTTACCAAATTAGTCATGCAATTAGAATCTATAAGTGTACCATGCACGGGAATTTCCATTACATTCATTTTAATATAGAGAGGTCACTTAATATAACTCATTGTTTTATCATAAGGTGTAAACATTATTTCAAGTTCAAGAGTTTTTCTCTTCAAATAAGGCCTAGGAGGGAACCTAGCATTATTGTTTTGACTATAATTCATGTGTTTATATTTTCAAATGGACACCAAATCTGGTTTTAAGAGAATTTGATATATATGCAATGAAATGTATGCAAAACTATGTATATTTATGACCTAAAAATGCTTTATTTTTTCACTTTTTTCAATGCAAATGCCTAAAAGAAGTAGTGTTGTGACAAAATTTCACAGGGTAAGCAAATTAGATCCTTATTATCAGTCCAATAATGCAGAAATATATTTCACAACACACCTATCATGTAAATCTAGATGAAGGATGAGTCAAAATCTAGTGAAAATGTATGAATTTTAAACCCTAAAGCATGAAACTATGCAAAATGATGTATGAATGAAGTATAATCAGATTTATGATATGAAATAACTCATCTCAAATCTTAAAATGATGTCACAAGTTCTACAATGTTCAATGCAAGTGCAATTTTAAGGAAAGATGAATGAATATTCTAGTTTTTTGTTGAAACTGACTATGCGTAAATGCAAAATCTAAGATGTAAATGCAAAAAAACACTATGATGAAACAATACAATCCAATATTAGACCTAAAAGAGTGTTTAAAAGAGTCATAAAATCTGAAACAAGATTTTAACCACAAACCCTAGCTATTGCCAGGACTAGTTTATATGAAAAATCCACAATTTCAAGCAAAATCTAACAATTTAAGCATGAAAATGTAATGAAAAAGATTATAGAATGATTTAATTATGTAATTTATATTATATCTGATGTAAAAATCATATATTAGATGAAATGCAATTAAATTAATACAAACTATGCAAAAAAGCAAGCCTAGGATGCCAATTTTTTTCAAGTTTTTTAAATTTTTTTGTAAATTTTCAAATGCAATAAGATGAAAATGAAATGAATGAATGTAAATCTGAAGTACAACACTTAGTAAGGTACAAAATTCAATAAAAACATGGGTTTACCAAAATGTTATGTAGAAAAAGTGGGAACAGGGTTGACTTGATGATATGCCTAGATCCTCCTTTCACTACACACATTCAAGGACATTTAATTGAGTTGAATCTCAACTTTTGCAAGCTGATTCACCTACAGGTTGATTATCACTTGTAATGATAGGGAAATTTTGAATTTTCTGATCAATGTATTAATTTAATGCCCTATTATGCTTAAAACCCTAATTATGAAAAATCTTAAGTAAATAGGTGAATCCTGACAAAAGATCGCACACAGAGATAATATATTCAAAGTAGACACATATTGGATTTCAAGATTTAGGATGTGGAAAAGGTGTGGGCTAAAAAGAAAGTGCCCAAGCCCAAGGTAGGAATTTCTTCAGGGATTTCTAGAAGTTGTCTTCTACTATTCACTATTGTCTGGGAGGTTTTTAGGCCTACAAATCTAGAGGGCTTTGGGGTAGGTGCCCAAGCCCTTACAGTGCTCTTCTTCTTAGATCTAGAATCTACACACTATTCCATAGCCTTCTACAACTTGACTCTGCAAGATATAACACCTGTCACCTGCAATCACAAGGAATGGGGTTGGGGCTTGCAGTGTTTAGGAGCTTGCCTCAGTCAAGCCCCATAATGGAATTCAAGCCTTCCAACACTGTTGTTTGATAAAGAGTGGTATCCTTGTTGGATAGAGGCAAAAAAAAAATGATAAATGATTGATTCAACACAAATAGATATCACCTTGGAGGTGTAGATCACATATAGATGAAGATCCTTCAACACATGAGAAGATGAAGACAAATCTATATAACACCATAACAAGACAAATTTGTTCTGCCACAATGAATGCTCTAAAATCATAAGTTTGCCAAAGCATCATAATCATCTTCTAGTTTAAAAATGAAACCTTAAACATGATTATATATGCATTCACTCTATAAATTTCATAATTCAAACTTAAGATACTTGCAACGAAACCTTTTAACGGTCACAAAATCGACATTGAAATTTGGGACCCACCTAAAATAGGGAAGGACTAGGGAGTGGGCATCCAAGCCCCTGGGTCCTATTTTTAGGTAGGTTCAAACTCAACAATGTCCCTCAATCCCTATTTGACATGGGTTTCAGGTCATTTTGTCTTGGGAGTTAAATTTAACATGAAAGATGAAAAACAAGGGACCCAATAGCTAAACTTAGGAGGTAAAAATTCTAGGGGGGCATTTTATGACATAACATTGGCAAAACTATTTCCTAGGCCACTCAAAGACACAACCTTGGATTGTTTTTTTTCATGGCCTCCTAATTTAATCACTTCTTTCTCACAACTAATCAATAAATTCCTCAAACACTTTCAAGTGAACATTGGACCTCAAGTCTCTTTGACAGACTTGGTTGATTGCAAAAAAAGAAATAAAGGAAAAAATAACTAATTTTATGGGGTGTTATCAAGCCCTTTTCTCACAAATTCAATACTCTATCTTGGATGCTAATGTACAAAGAATTTCTATTAGAAACTTACAACCTCACATCTGTGACAAAATCTTGTTGATGCGCTATGATTTTTTCACTCATCTTTGCATGGCTCTCCATGATTATCAACTATCAGTTCTAAGTTAGTATGAGAATAAAAACACATCAAATCTAGTTGGTCAATCCAAAGCCTTGCATACTCATTAATTTAGAAAACAAAACAATAATTTCATAAAAGTCAATACAATATCATCGAATTGGCGGGGGCCTTGGCTCGATTGACTAAGTAATTCCGTTGCGGTAAAGATGGTCACGAGGTCCAGTCTCCCCTTGTCCCCACGGTATCGGAGGGCGTGTCATGCCAGCGTCACTAGTCACGTGAAATTTTTTTACCAGGCACCAAAAAAAAATCATTGAATCACACGAGAAAACATGGGGTAGTTGCATCACCTCCTACTTCAACCCCTTATAAATTGAAACCAAAGACAAGACATTTCAAACCATTATTAGAGTCTCTTTACTCTATAATGATGCAACTATTGAATAACATTCTCATTAAGCTTACATCTATTCAACCTTTTGATCCAAGTAAGATGTAAGCATCTTCTTTTGATTCGAATGCCTTTTGTCAATTTCATTGTAGTGTTGGTCATGACATTGAAAGATGTATGCATATTAAACATGAAGTTCAAGACCTCATTGATTCTAATGTCATCTAGGTTGTTGATGTGAATGAGAAAGGAAATAAATTGGTGGCTCCATCTAATCAAAATGTATAAATATATACAAATCCATTACCTCATCATGAATCTAAAGTTGTGGATCCACCTCGAGAGGTGTTATGTCCTTATACTCATCATGAACAAGATTATGAAGAAGATGTTTGCATGGTAGATGCTCACCCTCACAAAGAGTGAATAGAACCTGAGATAGCTATATATTTTACTCCTCATGATGCTACGACTGAAGATATTGATGGACCCTTATACATCACCATTTAAATCAACGATAAAGCTATAAGATGTGCTATGGTCGATCCTATATGCATGGTAAATGTAGTAATTGAAGAGTTTCTCTACATACATGATTTTTATTGTGATACCTACAATATATCAGATGGTGATTAGAAGACATGATGGGTCTATCCTTCCAACTCTTGGTGCCTTAACTCTCATAGTTAAGTTTAGCCCAAGAACATTGGATGTTACTTTGGTCATCATTCCTACATCAAACTTATTTCATGTGAAGTTGGGTCACCTATTTCTCTGCTCCATGAAGGCAAGCCCCTATATGGTTCACAAGTGCTTAAAATTTCCATTTGAGGGATATGTGCATGCTATACATCACAATCGGTACTAGCACATCACTCATAATGGACACTTTACACTTGACTACTTTTGTCCCAAATCAATTGGAGTCGCTCGAACTAGAGAGGATCTATTATTTTTTTCATATCAAAAGTTTAAAGAAAATAAAGTCACAAAGTTTTCACTCTGTAATATACCTCCTGGTGATATCCTCAAACCTCCTCAATCTTCTAAGTCTATGACAGTAGTTCTCCCTATCCCACGGGTGGTGAATGAATCTAAGCCCCAATCGAAGGTTCTTCCCCATCCCTAAGCATCTAATAAATATGCTGATGTTCCCCATCCACCATTCCTTCAAGGATAATGAAGCAACCTTCAAGCACAAAACAAAGCTCCCCACAATTGTAATATTACTTTTGCCTCACTTGCCTCTATAGAGAATAGTGAAATCAATCAGTTGTGTGTTTGTTATTTCCTAAGGCTTATCAATTGCTTGTGGATGCTTGGGTACTTTCACATGTTTCACAAGTTGAGAAGGAAGAGAAACCCACATTGAGGAACCCTTTCCCCATGATCTCTCAACCTTTGGTGGTTCCTCTTGTCTCTTCTATTATTCTTGAAGAAAAGGAAGAAAAGGAACCCACATTGAAAGATGCTACGGTTCCCTTAACAAACATCACAAACATAGCTAAGTGAAAACAAATTACAAGAGAGGAGAATCTCCCTCCTCACAAGCATCACTCACTGATGAATGCGAGTGAGACATCTACTAGTGATTTGTCTCCTCTAGCGAAAGAAAATGCTGCACAAGTTGTAGTGGAACCTATTGTGATATATTATGATAGTGAATCTGAAGGTAAGGATGATATAGGTATGTCTATTGTTCTTTACACCACACTTTCTATAGTTCCTCTTGCATCTTGTCCACCTTCCCATATTGGTGATGAGCAATATTGGGAGGAGGATGATTTTCTTTAGGACAACTTGTAATTGTGGTCCTTATTTCCTATGTTATGAGTGCATATGATTTTTTTTCATCATATTGTGTTTCTTGATGCTTTATTTATGTTGTTTGTAACCTCTCTTTAGATGACCCTTGATACCCTTGTAGGTACAAGGATACAAAGGGATTGAAACCTATTGTAACATTCTCTCTATTTGTATCATCATTTCTCTATATGTTATAATTTGCATTGTTGTTTCCTTTGGGGATGATGCAAGGCGTAGGGTGATTTGGCATCCTTACTTGTTGACCCAAGGATTTTTATCTGATTTCATGTGATATTTATTCCTTTCTCTCCATAGTTCTAGCAACTAACAGATGATGAAAGTTCCAAAATATTTATGGTCTCTAGATATATCCTATTATACAACCCTTCATTTACTAACACCATTCAGGTATATCCCTTTGTGTTATTTCTTTATACTATTTACTCATTTGATATATGTGGAATGTTGATGCTGTGCTTGGAATCATACCATGACTACACAAGCCATTGTGTATAATGCTCATAGCATCGCCTCAATTTACCTATTTGGGGGTAACCCCTTTGTGCGATGTAGTTTTGGGAACACATATCATAAGGGCATGTGCTTCCAAAAATGCTCGTGTGCCTATCTTGTATTGTAGTATACCTTAAAACAATTTCTCCTTAATAGGGGTTATCAATCACTTTAAGGTGGGGGCATACATTGTTCTATGCTCTTTGATTACGTACTTGTTTATTATAGTTGACATGGAACTCACCTAGTGATTTGGCGGTCCTCACCAGATTATGATGTTTCATCTTGTTGTTGGTCCATGAGCCACCTAGCATAATGAATTTTGTTACCACATGTGCTTCATGTGACTTGTCATGGTCACCTAGTAATTTGGTGGCCCTTACTAGCATGTGATCCATCATATCACTTCTCTTCACATGACCCCTAATGTCAGAGCAAGATAATGATAGAGTCATGTGCCTTATGTGTTTTTTCCATGTTGGTTTATGTTATATATTGTTTGAGTTTGTGTTATTTATGTTTTCCTAAGTGTTTTATGTGTCTTCATCATATTTTCTATGTGTATACATTGTGCCTTGTGTGTATGCTTTATGTCAAGTGTGTATGCATTATGTATGGCATGCATTACCTTTGTGTATTGTGTATCTTTGTGTGTATTCCTATATATATTTATGGTACTCCATGTATGTGTGAATTATGTTACACTAGACCTTGTGTGTTTGCAACCCTAGAATCCCAAGCTTTGTTGCTACTATAGTCCACAACTTGATAGAATTCTTTGGCTTCTATGTTTTGTGTTTAAAATCTATCTTCACCTTACTTTAGTGTGAGTTCAAAAAAAAGATCATACCCACACTAAAGTGCGGGTAAATTTTATGTTGTAAAATTAGTCTCCTTATTTATCAAGACCTATTTTATACCCTTTTGAACATTAACAGATAAAATCTTGATCCTGATGAATAAACCCGATAGAATAAACTTAGGACTGACATACACCCACCTTAAAAGATACTCCTTAGAGTTTGTGGGACTAAAGGATTAGGGCGCCTAGTGCCCTAGTCCCATATGGGTCCTTTAGCCCCTCTTTTGTGGTGTCAACCTAAAACACTTCCTTGGTTTGTACATGTCAGTCCCATTTGGTTTTATTTGTTGTGCGTGAGTGAGAATGCATATAAGAAGGTATTTTACAATTCATTTTGCACACTAGATGACTACTTTCTTATCAAGAGAACAATTTGAATTATTTACAAGTTTGATCTTCTATGCTATAGTGCTCTTCATGCTTGGAATTGTTATTTATTTGTGGATGTTATGAAGTTTATTTACAAGTCTTGAAGTAAGTTCAAGTGTCATCAATATATCTCCTTATTGGTGCATGATCTTTAGTTATCTACTCCAATTAGGGTTTCAATCTTGTGGTAATCATTATTATTTTCTTTCATACATTCATCATATATTGCTAATCTTTCCCTTGTCCTCTTAGGGCATGCACTCTTGGATCACTAAACATTGTTGTAGTGGAGATGGAAACACCAACACGAGGTTGACTAAGGAAATCCCCTAAACACAACACAAATTTTCCCTCTTTCCTTGTGTGTAGGTCGCATTCAAGAGATTCAGGTCATAAGAAGTTGTAAGACTATAGAAGATACACAGGTGAAAGTACCTAGACTTAGCCTTTAATAAAAACCCTAATTTAGGTCTAGGGCATCCAGTGCCCCAGGTCTTCTGCATTCATGAACTCATATTTAGGTTCTTCTCTACTTTTTGATCTCTTCTATCTATTTAGTTTTCCTATACCTACTTTTGATAGTCTATTATAAGTCAATCTTGGTCAACTAGGGTTTAGTCTTTTTCCCTAGCTTGCTTTATTAGGTTTGGTTGGATTTGGTTGATTCTACTCTATACAACAAAGAGGAAAAACTCATGTAGATTGGTTCTCCTTCAAGGGTAGTAACTGAGCCCAGTTTGTGTCTCAATGTTTGTAGAATAGGGTTTGACCTAGTTTAACCATTTAGGCTAAGTCACTCTTTTCTACTTAACACTTTTAACAACAAAAACCCTACACAAGCATCAAATCATAATATTCCATCCTTTAAAAAAATGGTTATCAATCCCAAATAGAATAAAGATATACATATCTTAAATATTGTTGTTCCAAACCCTCACTAAAATTACATTTAATGCCTAAAAATGTTTGTACACATTATATAAGTGTCTCCAAAGTCTTTAATGCATTACTAACTCTAATGGGCATAACCATGCCACTAGGAATTAAGGAAAATACTTGCATACACATGTCTCTCATAGTTATTCATAGGTAGTGAAGAAATAACAAAAATAGATGTAGGTATTTTATAAAATGGTGTCAAAGGTATACACAATCCACCAAAACGGAACACCCTACAACTAGGAGTAAATGCACTAGAAATAGACATGGTGCACCACCAAAGTAAGATAATAAGTTTGCACCCATTCAAAATTTTTAAATTCCTCTATATGTTTGGAAAATAAGCCAAAAACATGGCAACAAAGGACTTGGATATTTAAGAAATAAAATAAATATTTAAAACTTACCACCCTCACATGTATTCTAAGTAGAAACATGGCAAATAAATACAAACAATTTCATATGTGGCATCCACACTCCTTATGGAATTTTAATTCCACCGTGTGGTGTTGAAAGGAAACTTTATGTGGTGCTTAGCATATGATTCTTAGCATATAAAACAAAACTTTTCTTGTCTTACATGGTCCCCTTCAACTTATCCATTATATAAAACAAAACAAAGCTCTTTTGTATGACATGGAAACCCCTACATGCTAATTAAAATAAAACATAACAAATATCTTCCCTCTTTAATTTTGGTTCCTCCCTTAAGAACGAAACCTTATATGAAAATATTAGGAAGTAGAACTAAGCCCATAAGTCAAACCTAGCTCATATGTCAGCCCCTTTACTTATATTCCATGCCACATACAAATCATGTGTAACCAACCAGATCACCATTATAGGTTGACTATTTTTAACAAATCACAAAGGTAGATCACCAATGGGGATTTAAACATCAAGGTGGATCCAACAAATCATGGACACATGACAAGATCCCTAGATTATTGACCAAATATGCTTCCGGAGGGTCATTGTATGATAATCTATAGGTTGGTTACAAGCCATTTATAGGCTAATGAAATTATGAATAGAATAACAATGATGACATGAAGCACACATGGAATACTTGAACCTAGAAATTAGAGGCATGACCAACATAACCAAGATAAAAGGATTAGAGAACTATAGTAAACCATGAAAGCCAGGCCAACAAACTCAACGTCTAAACATAATTTGTTTTGAGATGGTGAGAGTAGATAAAGCTAAGAAGAAGGTATAGGTTTGAGTGGATTATTAGTTTCTTTCCATTCAACTTACAACTTGTGTTCCTTCCCCACAAAGAAGAAAGATGAACTAAAAGAAAAATATGATAAATAATGGAGATTTAGCTTCCAAAGGGGGTAGATTCAAAGGACATTACTAATGTTTCAAGAAATACCGCTATGTAAATTACTAGAATCCTAAAAGAGAATAAACCTTTTGTGTTCCCATTTGATGCTTATCCTTTAGGTACCTATGCTTCCATTATGATTCCAATTATTCACATGGATGAAATCAATGACATGTGCATGGCTGATCTATTGCATGATGGTTGATCTATCGAATGAAGGTTTGGATGGATTATGAATCCAATTTATTAAATCCAAAAAATAGTAGAAGAAGACAATGTTATAGAAGTGACTTCTGATATCCACATAACAAAAATAAATCATGTAATGATTGGTACAAACAACCCACAAGTGATCAAATTACCTCAACAATATGAAAATCTATCAGTAGATACCTATCCCCAAAAGAATGGGGATATAAGAATCTATTTTGAATTTAGAGAATAAAGATAAGAACCTTGAACTCCACTGCAATTGTGCATGTTCTTTTAAAATGCAGGGTATTAAATGAAGGTTGTCTAGAAAAACATGTTTTTGAACCCTTGAGAATACATTTATTGAATGAAAGATTCACCTATTGGACAACATGACATAAAAATGATTTTTAGAAGATAAGAGGGAATTTAGTTTTAGGATTCCACACATTGTCAAACATCACAAATTGTTAGAGTGAATAATTTATCTACTCACTATAGCTTAAGTCTACATAGGTTGATGAGTTTAGACAACATCTTGTCTAACTGAATGTGCAACCTTTTAGAAATTTGATGTTACCTAGTTGCTTGGTAAACCTCATGTGCATACCTTTTGAGGTTGGAAGACTTTCCATCTCACCTCAAAAGGCACTTTGTAGTCATCCAACACTTGTCACACAAGGTTATAGGTTTGCACACTCCAAGTGATCCAAAGGTTGACACCTTATAGGACACTTGTCTTCATGTATGTGCCACATCATAGGGTACTTGTCAATCCACGTGCAAGGTGGATCATCTCTTCCATGCTTATATAATGAGGCATTCTCATGTAAATTTGTAAGTTAGATCAATATACGTTTATGCTCAATAAGGCTCATCAATATCATCAAATTTTTAACCTCTATTTATCGATTTCCATATTGTGAGAGTGTTGATCAAGTTGTAGAGCATCCTTGGCTAATTTCAACATGGTATCAGAGCCATGTTGAAGAAACGCTCTTTGATTTGAGGGAATCCAGAGGTGAGGCTAAATTAAATGCATCCTTGAGTGAAATGGATCGAGCTTCATTATAGAAATAATATTGTTTTTTGGCCCCTATGTAATGTCCCTTATAAAAAGATTCTTATTTTTAACCTTGGACACAAGAATGACTTCTTAAAGAAAACATTAGTAATAAATAAGATCAATAAATCATATTAAAACAACCAAATTAGGATTAGTAACCACATAATCAATATCATCATAAATCAACAATTCAAATATTCATTTTCTTAATTCAATTCTTAATCATTCCATTTGGACCTCATGATATACTTGGGGTTGTGCACTATGCGTTAATCTTATCCATTTATAAACCATAGTGGAGATGGGGTATAGATATAGGGCACAGGTTAATAACATTTGGCCCAAGGGTTTCTTCGCACACCTGACAATCCCTCACCACTTGGTTCAAAGGATTTCTTCACACACTCGGTGAGCCCTCGCCCACTTGAGTAAAGCCTATCTCTATTATCGTAAGCCCAAATGCTTTGCCACATGCTTGGTGGTCCCTCACTGTTTGGCTTAAGTTGGCTTCGCCGCACACTCGGCGGTCCCTTTCCATTAGCTTCGCCACACACTCGGTGGTCCCTTGCTAAATTTGAGAGTCACCTACCAAAAGAGATTTATCATAAACTACCACTCTTCCCTAGTCTAACCCATACTCTCACCAGGTGGTTGATAGATTACCATTATAATTTGAGACATTTAGACCCTAGTATATCATGGGCAAGACTAAGCATAGATAAATATAAGTTAGAAAGATCATACCAATTTGTATCTTTGCTCTCCTTTGTGAATTTCTAGAATGCTGATTGCCTTGATTCCTCACAAGGCTGTTATCCAACAAGGTGTCCTTATAAGACTGTTATAGAATATTTCTATCACTTGGATATATTTTTATATGTCAGTTCACTGCCTATATATTGTTCTGATTTATTTATATATCTCAATTCTATCTTGGATGGTAGCCACTTGAATATAAATTCAGATATCAATATATATTTTGATGAAGCTGATATAGTACTTGGATAATGCTCCTGTATGTTGACGCTAGCCTATTTATTCTCTTGTTGATCACTAGAATTATTTACTGATGAATAAGAATGTATGATCGAACTAAATATGAGTAAGATAGTATGATGCAATGAGTATGAATGAATGACTGTTTAATTCCTTTCTGCCCCTTATATATTTCCAAGGAGCCTAATTTATATCAAGGGATACGTCTCTTTATTGAGTATGCACCTTTCCATTAATCGCAACCTTTGGCATCTTTTAATATGATCTTTGTTTATCATAAATATTGTCTTTGGTAGTTTCACTACCTTCAAGAAATATCATAAGCTCTTTCTTTGGAATAGTTAATAATACATAGTATCCACTGCCTTTCCCAAGGTTATCAATTGTTGCATAGATCAATAAGGATCGTTGTTTGATCTTATTCTTAAAATCATTGGGTACTTATGTTTGACTGCTGCTTTAAGACTTTTAATACTTTCCTTAATTCATAAGTGTCACTATATTAATAGCTCTTTATTATAATTGATGCACCTCTTTGAATGGTCATCAAACCATTAATATAATGCCTTTATTAATATAAATTTATACCTTATTAATTATTCAATGAAATATATTGTAATAATAATAATATTTAATATTATATTTATATTATTACTACTTATATTTCTTAATTATATTTATATTTATATAATAATATATTTAATTTATTTAAATAAATATAGTATATATTATATTTTAATAATATTATTATTTAATATTGTTTATTACATTTTAATAATATTATTTATTTGTACTAAATATTAATACATACGTAATTATCTGTATTTATAGAAAGCAACCTCCATATTTTATTACGATGTTTTAAATCTTTAATTAAACAATGCCTTTATATCGGGACATGACAGTCCTCCCCACTCAAGATTGCTTGTCCTCAAGTAATTTTGGGTTTGGATGATTGATAATATTATTGATCCAAAAATTTGAGAAGAGTCATGTTTTGAGGAATAATTGATTATGAGATGTCGTGGAGAGAAAATTTGTGATCATCAAGTGTGTTAAAGGTCTGATGTAATTTCATTGTCTTGTATGTTTGCTCCTTGTCAACTTGAACTGCAAAAATAGAACCATCATGCAAATGCAATTCCAAGAATTCTCCCATTATTTTGGTGATTAGTGGGTGTGTGCAAGAAGTTGTGTCCACTTATTGGCCAAAAAGTGGAAGTGTTTTCCCTGATTTTCAGAATTTGTCACATTTGACCTAAAAATTTGAAGCACTTAACAGTGGAATCTTGGAAAAATTCACTAAATATGAAATGTAGTACTCGGAGTCTAGTTTCTAAATATGTATTTTTTTTCAATACCCAGATGATAGAAAGTGATTTTGAATAGGTGTTTCTAAAAACCACTGTTTAAAAGTCACTTTTTTTTCACTATACCATGTACGTGTACGTCATCCATATTTTGACCTAAATAATCATATTTTTCAAAATCCTTTTGGGAAAATATTTGTAACTCACTGAAGCACGTTTTCCATATTTTTTTGTAATTTTTTATTGAATATATTTTTTTTAATTAATTTTTTATTGGCCATTTTTGGTCTTTTAAAAAATCATCGTGTACGTCACGCATAAGATGACCTAAACTTAACATTTTTTGAAATTTTTTTTTTTTTAAATTGAAAAGAATTGTCTAAAGTACGTTTTCCTACAATTTCTTTTACAAAAAAATATGTTAATAAAAAGTTATTAAAATACTAAAAAACCCTAATAATTCAAGTTTATGGACCTATTTCATCAGAAATTGATTTAAAAATAGAAAAATTAATCCAATTGTAAAAAAAATTATTTATTTGGAATCTACACTGTCTCGTCTATAATGGGTTTTAATTTCGTCAAAATATTCTGCAAAATAGACCTTCAGATATATGCCCAAAGTCACTATTTTGTTGTGACATTGACAGGACCTTCAAGTTGCAGGTCAAACCTGGTCCAGAGGTCAGGTTCGGGTCCCCAAAGCATTTCCTGAACTGAGTTACAAAGCAAAACCCGAGCTTAAAATTTAAATTTTAAATAACGGGATCCCGTTTCATAAAAGGTTAATATTTTAACCTTTATGAAATGGGATCCCGTTTCATAAAGGTTAAAATATTAACCTTTTATGGAACACAAAACGGGATCCCGCTTTTGGCTCGGGAACCCGAAGCAAAACGGGATCCCGTTTCATAAAAAGCGGGATCCCGTTTTGGTTAACCCGATTTCGGATTTTTTTCTAACTCCGAAACTTCCACCTTAAGTGGACACAACTTCTTGCATTTACCCTAGTGTTTGTTATTAAATAAGTGAAATAGGTTGTGGTTTTCTCCTATGTCGCATATTGGTGCTATTTTGTTATCTTGTTTATGTATCAAAATGGTAATTACAATCTACTTTGCATGATACTAATGGTCTTGAATTTAGTAGGTTAAGTGCAGAAGTAGTATGGCCTGTCTTTCTATGGAATCACTTCCAAGATAGAGTAATTGCTCTTAACTGATTTACTACAACTCGTTCATGTTTACTAGGTGTTAAATTCAAAAGTCATAAATTGTTTGGTTTTTGTAGAAGAGAAAACATGCAAAACAAAATGGAGTTCTCATATTTGTCCATGATAACAAAGATAATCTCAACGGATAGCAACTCTATTTAGCTTCACATCAATAGGAGATAATATCAAATTTATTTTTTCCTAAAACTATTTCTTTCTCTCTCTTTTGATACAGTATATGTATTTTGTTGTTCTAGATTCATTTCTAATCTAATATCACAAAACTAACCACATATATTGGTTGTATTGGCTGTGATGCTCTAGCTTGGGTTTTTGATTGTGAGGAGTATAAGTTGTAACTTGCAATTATAATTATAATAATTCTACTTGGATGTTATAAAAGGGTTGGATATGAACCATATCATGCAGGTTTTGTTATTTATTTAATATTTCTTAGTTGGAGATAGATACAAGTGGATTCGATATAGAATATGTGTGAAGTGATAATATATATATGAAATTAGGTTACATGAGGGGTATTGGAATGCATGTGATGATAAGAAATATATTATTACAAAATCAAATTTAATATAAATATTGTTAGCTAAATATTACATCTATGAAGGGGAGGTTATGTGATAAAGAACACTTTTCTTCAATTTGAATAACAATTTCACAATGAACATTCTTGCTTGATTCATTCATAGATTTTGCTTGTTTTCTTGGTCTGTGATTGCAAGGACATCATGAACTAAAGGATGGTGTTGTAAAGGTCTCTTGATGTTTTGCTATGTAGGTTATGTGCCTGCTCACCTACTTGGTAAATGAAATTGATGAACAATCTCAATGGAGATGAATATTTGAAATGTGTTCTTACTACTATATACCACTTAATAAAGATGAAGATGAGATTACTACATAACAATAGCAAAGGAAAATATTGTTAATGATTTTGTAACTCCTATCATTTGGTTGTTTTCCTTTCTTGTGGAAATTTATTAACAAAGACGTGGGCAAGATATCAGTCTCTAGGGTGTGAAGATGCCACTTAATAAAGATGAAGATGAGATTACTACATAACAATAGCAAAGGAAAATATTGTTAATGGCATTGTAACTCCTATGATTTGGTTGTTTTCCTTTCTTGTGGAAATTTATTAACAAAGACATGAGCAAGATATTAGTCTCTAGGGTGTGAAGATGTGATTAATATGTGCAAAAGATAAGATATTTTCATGATTGTCGAACTCCTATTGTTTGGTTGCCCAACAGGAAACAAAATCTGACAACCTAGCTTAGTCAGCCAATTTCATGTTTAAAAATTGTTTCCAAGTAGATACATGTGGTTTCAAGTTTATATTTGGAACATAAAAGGTATAATAGAATGTGGGTCCCCTGCATATACAAAAAAATTATATTTATAAGCAACACTTTGCACATTTGAGACAAAATTTTAGACTTAGATTCGATACTTTATTGCTGGCAAATATGGAACAATATCTGACAAGAGTCAGCTAGTCTTTATTTTAATAAAGATTATTAGAATCAAAATTTCTAGTGGATCATGGGCCAGACTTGTATGAAGCTCTCTACTCCTTGATCACAAGTATGAAAAATGAGATTTAAGGATCTATGTGAGTGGAGTTCTAAGTAAAGGCATTTGAAATTGATATAGAATCCACTATAGGTGAGAATGCTTATGTTTAATTATCCAACACAGCATCTATAACTTTCTTTGAGGCTGCATGTGGATTTATGAGGTTGTGGGTATAATGGTTAAACTATCTTAGCTATTATGTTGTAACTATATATAGTGTTATAAATCCTTGACATTGATAACAAGGACATAATAGTCTTGAGAAGTGAACCATGATTGTGTTAGTCAAGAAAGAATGATGAGAGAACAAAATTTGATTTGTATATATCATGATGAGTGAGGCTCTTTGGTCTGACACTTCAATTAGAAAACACCATTGAAGAGAAGATCAATGTTGAAGTATACATGAGGCAGAAAGTATACGTGTAGGATATAATATATGGAGTAAACATGAATATACATAAGGTATGAAGTATGAATGAAGTATACACATGAATACACGTAAGCCAACTATCATTCACAAGATGGCAAGATGACTGCTCTGATACCACTTGTAATGTCCCTTATAAGAAGATTCTTATTTTTAACCTTGCACAATGACTTCTTAAAGGAAACATTAGTAATAAATAAGATCAATAAATCATATTAAAATAACCAAATTAGGATTAGTAACCACATAATCAATATCATCATAAATCAATAATTCAAATATTCATTTTCTTAATTTAATTCTTAATCATTCCATTTAAACCTCATGATATACTTGAGGTTGTCCACTATGCATTAATCTTATCCATTTATAAACTCTAGTGGAGATGGGGTATAGATATAGGGCACATGATAATAACATTTGGCCCAAGGGTTTCTTCGTACGCCCAGTGATTCCCCACCACTTGGCTCAAGGGGCTTCTTCACACACTTGATGATCCCTCACCCACTTGAGTAAAGCTTATCTCTATTGTCGTAGGCCCAAAGGCTTTGCCACATGCCTGATGGTCCCTCACCATTTGGCTCAAGTTGTCTTTGCCGCACACTCGACAATCCCTCGCCATTAGCTTCGCCACACACCTGGTGGTCCCTCGCTAAAATTGAGAGTCACCTACCAAAATAGATTTATCATAAACTACCACTCTTCCCTAGTCTAACCCATACTCTCACTGGGTGGTTGATAGATTAACGTTACAATTTGAGACACTTAGACCCTAGTATATCATGGGCAAGACTAAGCATAGATAAATATAAGTTAGAAAGATCATACCAATTTGTAGCTTTACTCTCCTTTGTGAATTTCTAGAATGTTGATTGCCTTGAATCCTCACAAGGCTACTGTCTAGTAAGGTCTCCTTATAAGATTGTTTTAGAATATTTCTATCACTTGGATATATTTTTATATGGTAGTTCACTACCTATATATTGTTCTGATTTATTTATATATCTCAATTATGTCTTGGCTAGTAGCCACTTGAATATAAATTCAGATATCAATATATATTTTGATGAAGCTAATATAGTACTTGGATAATGCTCCTGTATGTTGACACTAGCCTGTTTATTCTCTTGTTGATCACTAGAATTATTTATTGATGAATAAGAATGTATGATCAAATTGAATATGAATAAGATTGTATGATGTAATGTGTATGAATGAATGACTATTTAATTCCTTTCCGCCCCTTATATGTTTCCAAGGAACCTAATTTCTATCAAAGGATACGTCTCTTTGTTGAGTATGAACCCATCAACTAATCGTAGCCTTTAGCGTCTTTTAATATGATCTTTGTTTATCATAAATATTATCTTAGGTAGTTTCACTGCCTTCAAGAAATATCATAAGTGCTTTCTTTGGACTAGTTACTAATACGTACTATCCACTGCCTTTCCCAAGGCTATCAATCGTTACATAGATCAATAAGGATAGTTGTTTGGTCTCATTCCTAAAATCGTTGGCTACTTATGTTTGACCGCTACTTTAAGACTTTTAATACTTTACTTAATTCATAAGTGTCACTGTATTAATAGCTCTTTATTATATACTTGTTGCACCTCATTGAATGGTCATCGAACTATTATTATAATGCCTTTATTAATATAAATTAATATCTTATTAATTATTCAATTAAATATACTATAATAATAATAATAATATTTAATATTATATTTATATTTATATAATAATATATTTAATTATTTAAATAAATATATTATATATTATATTTTAATAATATTATTATTTAATATTGTTTATTACATTTTAATAATATTATTTATATGTACTAAATATTAACACATACGTAATTATCTATCTTTCTAGAAAGCAACTTCTGTCTTTTATTATGATGTTTTAAATCTTTAATTAAATAATGTCTTAATATCGGGAAATGACACCATAACCCAATTTTTTTGCAAAAAAAAGATTTTTTTTAAGAAAAATCAAAATTTAAAGGAGCTTTTGCATTTTGGGCAATTTTTTATACACAAATGATTTTTTTTTTTCTAAAGGAAGAATTTGCCCTCTACAAAATTGATGTTTTTTGGTTTGATTTTGTAAAATATTTGATAGATCAAGTGACCATTTGGCCTCTACCAATATTTTAGGTCAATTCTTTTGTTTATGCAGCCATTTGAAGGGTAAGTTGGTTCAACTAGAGGGCAAATTTTCTAGGCACCATTTTTTTTCTACAAACTCATCACCTTTTTTTCTGAAGTTTGGAGCTTCCATCTGTAAGCTCAGCAGATTTTGTGGAGGTAGGTAATTTTAGTGGAGGCTCATGACCTCATCAAGGTCTACAACCATTGTACGTTGTCGTAACCTACATGAAAGCAAGGTAGGTGGTAGTTTTTTGTGCTAAATACTATTAGGCCTTGTTATGTTGTAAAAAAGTTTCCCTATGCTTTTTACTTCCTAGTATAGCTCCTAGGTCTCCTTAATTTAATCATGCATATTTAAAATGTATCTTAGAGTAAATTCCCTCGAAACCCATGTCAAATGGGGCCTAGGGGATCATTCTAAACTTTAATCAAGACCTAAATCATGCCTTGGGACTTGGGTGCCCATGCCCAAGTCCAGGATGATTTGTTGGGACCTAAATTTAAGGATGTCAATATAGAACCTTTAAAAAGGTTTTCCCTGTTAGACTTTTCAATTTGAATTAGGAAAGTTTAGCAGGAATGCATATTTAAGTAAGTTTATGACTTCATTTTACACATAGATGGTTAATGTGAACTTGTGATATTGAGCTAAGGATATTCAAGGCATCATTGTGTTGTAGAGCAGTATTATGTTGTGTTTGTATGTCTTTTTTGTAGATTTGGCTTCATCCATCCATCTCCTCATGATTTGAAGGCTCTTCATCTCCATGAGGGTTTTCTCCTCTAAGGTGACATCTTATTGTGCTTCAATCAATTTATTTCATCATGTGATTTTTCCCCTGCCCTACAATAGTATTGGAAGGCTTGAATGCCATTTTAGGGCTGGATCGAGGCAAGCTCCTAAACACCACAACCCCGAAAACCCTCTCTTTGTGATTGCAGGTTACAGGCATGGGATTTGACAGAGTGGAGTTGTAGAGAAGTAGATCAAAAGATAAAGAATCAGGATCTGAAGAAAAGAGCAGAGAATATTCCCTACTTGACTTAGGATCCTACCCTAGAGTCCTCTATTTTAGCATTTTTGGAAACTTTGAAGCAAGTTGTAGTCTGATGCAGATCATTGTCCCAAATATGTAAAAAAATTGCCCTATCAGACCCGGGCACTCGTCCCTTGTCCCCAAAGATTTTGCCTCTAAAATTTCAAATCTTGTTATGTTTCTAATATGTATTTAGTGCCTCCTTGTGCAAGCATTTGTCGTGTTTCATCCATTTGTTTATGATTTCATATAATTAGGGTTTAAGGCTTAACTAGATTAGGGTTTGACAAAATCATCAGTCTATTTTATCTTTCCTTGTCATTCAATAGTGGAATCAAACCTATAGCTGAGTTCTCTTTCATCAGTAGTGACTTAGCTCAATCCATGTCCTTGAATGTTAATGTGAAAGAAGGGTTTGATTGAATCTATTTAACTACATTTTCAATCATATCTTCATTTTCCCATATAACAGGCTTGGCCAAGAGCCACACCCCAGAAAAAGGTCTCGACCCTGTTGTGACCCTGTTGATCCTAGAAAAATCAATGACCTACCTTTGGCCATCTAGGTCATTTTTTTATCAAATGCAATTGCCTCTCCCTAGTCGCTAGCTCTTGTGTGAGGTTGTTATTTTGAGGTTTTCAACACCATCAATAACATCCACAAAGGTTCACAGTTGTTGTTGGAAGATATCTGGTTGCATTTTGAGGGTCTTCATTGTAGTCTCAAGAACTATTTGGTATTTCCAACTCGTAGTCGTAAACATTGAAGGTCATTGTCTGTTGATTCAAATACATAGTTAGCTTTCACATTCGATGATAGTTGTTGTTTAAGGTTATAGTTTGATAGAAGGTTGCCCAAGGTCACTATTTCTTTGCCTCCCAATATGCTTACAGTGAAGGTTTCATGGGAGGGAGGTTTGCTCTACTCGCGCCATATCAGGGCCTCTTCAATAGCCATATATAGTCCTATTTAGGACTCTTTTCCTTCAGATTATTGATCAACAGTCCTATTCTAGTCTCTTCATAGAATCATCAGCCTCAGGATCTAGCCTTTGGTTGCATCAGATCCTCCTTTTCTTTTGCATGTAGCTTGAGTCCTCTTTGGACTTTTACACCTCAAACACTAACATTTTTTAATGATATAGTTACAAATTCTACCAGAAACTTTGTAACCACAAAAATTGTATTTGCTTGATAGCATATTTATAACATTTTAAGGTTTTCAAACCTTGACTATCCATAATGTAGAAGACAAAGGGTGAGGCTTGGGTTGGTAGGAGGCCAATTCCCCCTCACATATCAAACCTTTGTAATATTTATTTCATGTCGATTCCAATAAGTAGTTGGAAGGCTAGGTCTTCTTAGGCTTATAGGCATTTTTTGCTTCAATAAAGTGCAATTTTTAAAATAGGCTTATTTTACGGGAACTTGTTATTGTAATAACTTTTGCTTAGTAGCTTGGAATTGAGCATTATTTTTTGCAAAAGTACATTTTTTCCAATTTCCCACGCATTGGTCATATTTATTTTATAAAATGCACTAAGTTATAAAGTGCAAAAATTTAGGGGGGTCACCTAATCAGGGGGAAAATCTCATAATTTCAGGGGGGTCAATGTACTAGCATTTGATCATGTATGTTTTGGATACTCCATATTCTACCTACAAATGTACCTACTATGGAAACTAACATGATGACACAATGTGTCCTTATTTCTCACATGTTTCTTTCAAACTCCCTTGTCAGATTGCAAAACCCCAAACACCTATTACTATATTTGAATCTCGAGTTGATAACTCCATGGCCTCCAATGATTCATTACACCAAGACATTGATCTCATCTTTCCAGATCCACCATATTGGGATATAGATTTGGGAGGCATCATTAAGGACATTTGTCTTCTTTTCAATGATAGCTTTGGTGAAGTTGTATCTACCTTGTCTTCTTCAAATTTGATTTCTCTTCCTTCGCCTACATCATCTTGTATAGCACGATAATATCAAATTCTTATGGTTCCAATTATCACCATAGATCTATGGTCCTTATTACTACATCTTCTATGATACCTGGTTCATTCCATTAGCACTCATCACATGTCAACATTGGCTTCGATATTATTGAGCATTCTTCAAAGACATTATGAATCATGTGCATAATGCAGATACCTTCCTACTTCTTCCTGTATGTTCCTATCCAGAATGGAAAGATTCTGTACACACTATTGTAGTTTGATTTCTTCCTAAGGGGTGAAATATGGTTCAATTTTCATGGATTCTTATTAGCATACTTCATCAAGCATCTACATGCACTGTAGCATATCTTATGGGGGGATTCCAAGTCTCTCTAAGTTGTATCTCCTATTTTGGGGAAATTCATTGTACATGTGTGATAGAAGTTGTCCTAGTGGGTAATGATACAAGCCCAGCCTTCTTCTTCACTTGTTTTGTTTTCATACATTTGGTTTCTCTTTTTGGAGAGGACTTTTGTTCCCACTGGGTTTTCTCCTTTATTCCACCTTATGAGAAACTTTGTACATGGGTACCTAACATGGCCTAGTAGTCGAGACCCATATCTTTGTATCTATTGGACTTTTGTGATCTCCCCAAGTATCACTTAAGGGGGGGTGTTAGGGTGAATAATTTATATATTCACTATAGCTTAAGTGTACTTTGGTTGATGAGTTTAGACAACATCTTATCTAATTGAATGTATAACCTTTTAGAGGTTAGATGTTACCTAGTTGTTTGGTAAATCTCATGTGCATACCTTTTGAGGTTGGAAGACCTTCCATCTCAACTCAAAAGGCACTTTGTAGTCATCCAACACTTGTCACACAAGGTTGTTGGTTTACACACTCTAAGTGATCCAAAGGTTGACACCTTATAGAACACTTGTCTTCTTGTACGTGCCACATCACGGGGCACTTGTCAATCCATGTACAAGGAGGATTGCTCTTCCTTGCCTATATAATGAGGCATTCTCTTGTAAATTTTTAAGTTAGATCAATATATGTTTATGCTCAATAAGGTTCATCAATATCATCGATTTATTAATCTCTATTTATTGATTTCCATATTGTGAGAGTGTTGTTCAAGTTGTAGAGCATCCTTGGCTAATTCCAACACAAATAATGGGAGCTCTGACTAAGAATAGCCTACAAAATCCTCAAGGTATAAAATAAATAAAGATTAACCTCTAACTAGTCAACTATTATTTGGGTATGAAACTTTATATCTATGCACCATTGAGGATAATTAATTTGGTAAAATAAGATTAATATAGACCATAGTATTTAGATAAATAATTCATAAAATCCCTGGAATTTTATCTTAACACTAGTATTTACTAAAGTAAGAAACTATAGGGCATTATATCAACCTTAACTATGGTATTTTATCTATTCATTGAACTTTTATCCATTCACCATGATGTTTGATCTATTATTTATTGTAATTATCAACTAAGCATTCACCCCAACAAATCCATGCAAAAGTGGTGAATTTTTACAATTTTTTCATAGGAGTAATTTTATTTAAAAATACATTTCTCCTTGAGTTCTTTGCTTTTCCTTCCTTTAGTTAGCCTCAATCTAGATCCATAATTCACATACATGTTTTTTTTTTCATCCATTGCTTATAAAATATCTAATTTGAGTCATTTGGAGGCTCCTAAAAACTATATAATTGGTATCGAGCCCTCTACCAAAATTTTCTTAAATGGCCATTCCTTTTGAGAATTTATTTTATTTATTTGTTCATCCAACTTGTTTCAACATGACCCTAGGGTCTTTAGGATTTATACTCCTTCCCTCTTTACCTCAGGAGACTAATCCATGAACAACTACTAGAAGGAACAAAGAAATAAATGGATTCGTAAGGACTCAAGCCACACTAAAGCTTGCTCTATGCCTAAAACACATCTATCTATAAGTGTGGATGTTCTATTTAGTTGATTTATTGTAGTTGTCTTTATAATAGATTAGAAAAATATTGTCTTTAAAAAGATTGTTTACATTGGTTTAGTTTCATTTATTAGAATATGAAATTAAAATAAAAACAGTTATTCTGTGTTTATTTTTGTTATTATCATTGTTTGTTCTTGTTTTTTGTTTCAATATTCTAAAGCACAAGAATAATTACTTATCTTTAAAATAAATTCATTTAGTTTTCTAGAAACTTAGATCTCGATAAGATTTCCCCACAACATCCTCTTAGAAGTATATGAGATTTCAAAGAGGTAATTTCTAGGGAGATACTAGGAATAAGTCAATAGAAAATAGGTTCCTACTAAGATAACATTTTTAAATCAGTATGTAACAAAAACCTTAAAAATATAGAGATAATATTGTTAATATTTGAGTAAAAAAGTAGCTTCTTGCTTGTGTTTTCCTTCAAAAAGTTATTCGCAATCTTCAAAAGGAAAAGATTATCTATTGTATATAAATGACTAATTCTTCTATATAGAAATATTTATTATTACAAAAGATTCCTACATGTTTATTTAAAGCATTGTTGTTTTTGTGCAAATATAAAATTTGATTTTTACATCTATAAAATCTAACTATTGATTTATTTCAAAAAAAGTAATTAAATATTACTATGTTTATTTTGAAAAGGTAAAAGTCAACAACATCCATTTATGTAATATTATTTCCATTAAATTAATCAAATTCATTCGTTAAATTACTTTCATTTGATTATCTATTTAATTAATTAATTTAGTTGTATTTCATTTATTCCAAAAAAAAGTAAATACTTGCATACTCATTTAATGAAGTTGAAATTATATTAATTTATTTATTTTAGCAAATAGATTAATTTTATTTTTTCATTTTCACTAGATCGATTGTTTTATTTAAAAAACTAAAAATGTTATAAGATTAGAAAAGAAAACAAAAGAATTAAAGTGTCTTCTACAAATTATCCAAACAAAAAAAAGATTTCAAACAAACTCTAACCAAACAATACACACATAACCATTGAAATATATGGAAGTGACATTAAAAATACAAGGTAAATTTAAGAGTGAAACTTGCAATATAATGCAATTTAAGATTTGACTAGACTTAAAGAAAGAATTATAGGAAGGGGTTTTCCTTGTTACTAACTTCTACTTGAGTAGATTAACATTCTAGAAGAATATCTAAGACATATCACAATTCTACCTACTCCAAGAATTCCTCCTCAATCTAGGCAACAATTTCCTTCTATACACCTCTTACTATCTCATCATCAAGTACCAAAAGATCATCCTGATCACCCACTTGTACATCCACAAGTACCTCCACTTCACCTTATTTTTGAATGATCTTAGTCATAAACACCCAATCATCCATCCACATATGCAAAGTTATGTGTGCTACATTTTCATGCATACAAAATTTAAGAACCAAAATGAATCATAAATGAAACAACAAAAAATTATATCTCAGTGGTTAACTATCTAAAAACTAGCCCCACAAAAAGACAAAATAAGCCTTTTCACATATATTCTACCATCCTCAATTACCAATGCAATAAAAAATATGAAAATTATAAAATAACAAATAAATCATCTAAGACAAGTAGAAGGTCCTAAAATAACATCAACAATGGGATCAACATAATGTTTAGCCTCCTCCCTAATGCTTTCTTTGGTCTTGGACCCCTTTCCTCCAAAGATTTTTTTGGCCAAATAGTATTGTATATGGAGATGGAAAGGAGAGTGAAAGAGATTGAAACCTCCAAACAATAGCCTTGTAGAATAAACCTCAACCCATCCACATACAAAGCCAAGTCATGACATGAGGAAACAAGATCTACTTTTTTGGGAATACAACTCATTCATCACACTATGTGTAGAGGAGAAATTTTTAATCAACCAAACCACTAGAAAGATCCTTATCAAACTCCAAAAATACCTCCATGCTTTCAAAAAGGATTATATTCTCAACATAAGGAAGAAGCATACTTAAAATTCATTCCTTTACATTTGAATTAGGAGTCCTTGCATCCAATTTAAGCTTAAAGTTACACACCATAGAGGCTTTAATTTTAAGTGAACCAATATTACCCAACCCATGCTATCCAAGAATTATTTTGTTGAACTTAAGGATTTTTACATTCAAAATATAAAAAGAGTTATAAGGTCATTGAACAAGATGACACCACCATTGGGTGAATCACATGAAGAATAATCACACAACAGTATAGAAGATAATGGGCATCAATAGAACCTATAAAGAAAATAGGAAAAGGATTTTACTTCCCTCTATATACACCTCACACACTCCAACCTTGAATGAGCACTTCCAACACAATCTATCATATTAAAAAAAAAAAGATACATGTGAGTGTTATACCCCCATATCATGACATGACTACACTTGCATGCTATGATAATGCACATCTAGTCTAACTTTTTTAAATCCCCCTAATCACACATAAATAATATTAAAGGAAATTCCCTATGGAGGAGAATGAAAGTTATGGGATCATTTCACTATGTGGGAGGGGAAATCCACACTAGAAATGGGTGAAGCGATCTACCATTCTGTAGAGTTATCATGATCTTGGTTGAAAAAAAAACTTGATCAGTATTTTTATTTACAAGTAAGTGTAACATTGTTAAACTCCATACAAAAATGTAAGAAGATAATATCCTTCAAATGATTATATACAAAATAAAGGATTTTTAAAGATTCTATTAATTTTATAATTAGTTTCCCCTTTACTCAAACCTATGATAATTAGCTAAGATTCACCTTTGATGATTAACAAATCTTGTGAAAGAATGCTACTAAGTTTCTAGTCCCTAATTACACCATTTAATCAAGCATGTGATAATCATCTAAGAATAACCTTAAATGATTAAATTCTTGTAATCCAACAAGGTCATAATATTAAACTCGACCTCTTCATTACTAGACTTTCTATCCAAGCAAATAGGCCCCTCTTGTAAGGTCAACCAATTCAAGATAATTACACCGTTACTCAAACTTGTGATAATCACCTAATAGTCACCTTCAATTATTAACTTATTACAACCCAACATGATTGTGATCTTAAGATTCTTAATCACTTCTTATACCTCTACTTTATTATTGGACCTCCTATCTAAAAAAAGAGACCACTAATAAGGGTAAATTTGGACTCATCATATTCATAGCCAAAGTACCCTTTTCCACCTTATCCACCTCTTCATTCATGCTAAATTAATATTTGTTTTAGAAATTATTGATTATCAAGGGTAGAATAGATTGCATAATTTTGGTTTCTTTATTGTTAATTAATCAAGGAAAAACATTGATTAAATCCTATACAAAAGATGCATTTTTTCTAATAGTGTATCTTAGCAACTTTTGGAATTGTTTATGCTAAAAATCTAGAAATATTCAACTCTATAGATATTTTCTCCAACTTTGGAGATGTCAGACTCTAGAGAAGGTGGAGGTAGACTCATGTATTGCAAATACTGTAGACTCCAAAATGATACACACTTAGCCACAAAGCTCTATTTCACTCATTCTGAAATTCCTCATACGTAGCAATCAGATCAACAACTCTAGTTCATTAATTGTAGATGCAGCCTCTATAGATAGTAGACTCTTGTTAGGAGTCATTATTGAAGATAGTTCCTCAATTTATTGTTAAAAACATTGTATTAATTTGTTAACAAACTTGTTTATTTTCTTTCTGTTGAGACTCCTTATGAGACATGAATAGTGTGTGCATGTTCAACATGTCGCTAGATCTTAGAAATCTCATAAATTTGTAGTTAAGTAGTGATAGTTAGGAAGTCATTAGACGTAGTTGTTGTTATTATCTTTTATATTTGCAAGTAGAGAACACATGTTCAATCTATCTTTTTAGTTGAATATAATTGTAGATTTGAAGTAGTATTATTATGAGTAAATATAGTGTTATGTTTTTGATTCTATGATTTTTAAGTTAAACATGTTGGTTTGAGAACAATCTAATCTTTGGAGAGCTGGCCACTCATTGGAGAAGGTAGACTTGTGTATCTGTAGATAAGTATTTGATGTTTATTTGCATAAATATGTGAACTAAATATTATTGTCATCATATTATGTTAACCTATAGGTTTATTGTGATTTTTATCACTGTGTTTATGCTTATGTGTGAAATTCTTGAATGTGCAGTAATTAAAAGGAAACTCCAGAAAACTAGAAAAGAAAATTATGTAGTTCCTGATATTTTCTCCCATGGGTCTAATAAGTTTTCACATGTCTTCCTTGATTATCACAAACCCCAAGTTATATGGTGCCAATGATAATTCTACAACTATGATAATTTGTCAATTTGATATATGTTCATTAACCCAAATAAGTCATTACATAAATCTAATTCTCTTCAAATGTGGATATGACCTCTAGATGCTCCTCAAGAATGGTCTAGCAAAATTTCAAGACTTAAATGTAAAATGTGATAAAATATTGTGATGTATTCTACAACTAACTAATGGATTAAAACAAAAAATAAGTGCTCATTGGTGATGCAAGATTTCTCTGTTCCTCAAGAATGATTCTGTATTAGAGCTTCTTTAGTTAAACATGCTTAAGTCAACTCTAGAGGCTAACATGAGGCTTAACAATATAGGTCGTTCAAGACATTAATGGCTTCTTCTAAAAGCATTCTTTATTGCAACATCTCTATCATTTGACTATTAACATCCTCTAAATTCATACCAAATCTTATCCAAGGAAACAAGGTTAATACCATAATAAAAAATAGCATTAGGTGTGTCTCTTTAACAAAACAAGGTTAATAAATTTTATGTATATAATCAAGTACTATGGATTCGCACTAGCCATTAGAATTCATAAAGAGGGAATGAAAATGTTAATTAAATTCCTCCTCCAATATTAATTAATTAAAAAGAGATCTTGATGAGACGGATTTATATGATACTTAGGTGACTGTAAATTTTTCTAGATCTAAAGAGATTAAAATCAAGCACAAAAAAAAGGAAAATGCATTAACTGAGTTCTACATTGTTTTCATATTATCAAATGCATAAATTTACACATATAAAGCCTCCGTAGCAGAAGAATCTCAGGAGGAAAATTAGGGGTAGACTATTGTTTTCTTTAGTTTGCATGAAAATCATCAACCAAAAGCAAGGAAAGAAATTAGGAAATTGACAAATTGAAACTAATTGTTGTGCTTAGTTAGCTTATGAAAATTGACGGAGAGAAATTGACGCTAACACCCCCCCTTAAGTCTAACTAAGGATACAAGATCCAATATAGCCAACAAAGATGGGTCCTGACATCAAGGCCATTTTAGGTACCCATGTACAAATAAAACTCTCATAAGTGGAGAAGGTAGAAGACCCAATGGGAAAAAAACTAACCCCCAAAAGAGAAAAACAAGAAAGTGTACTAGACATTGTACAAAATACCGAAAGGTGATAATTCTATTGTGAAGAATCTCTGGAAGCCTTCTGTGAAGCAACTCTAAACTCTGATGTAGCAATAGTAGATGGTGGTAGTGATGTCAGGTTCCAAAATCATGAATCCATGTTCCAGATTTAGAGACTGCAAATGCAAAAAGAGCATGACCCCTAAATGTTTCTGGTACTGTATCTAGTGTTGATGATGACTCTTGATTAGATTCATGATCCTTTATATCATGCTTTTCAAGAAGATTGGTTAGATGATTGATCTTCTTCTTCAAACATTTTTGCTCAGTATGCTAAATTTTATTGCAATATGTACACTTATCTTTTTCTTTGCCTTGATGTGAAAAGCTTTGAGTGTTTGATTTTGAAGACTCAACTTTCTTATCTTTCTTGATTTCTTTGTCCTTTTGTTTTTCTCCCTTGTTATTTTTCTAATTTCCAGCAACAAGAGCATGTGGTTTGTAATCTTCATGGCACCCATTTGTATCAATTTATCATGTTCCCTTGTTAAGTCAACAATGAATTCATCCAAAGTAGGCATTTTCCATGAAGCACCAAAAGCCCTTTTGGTATTATAAAAGGAAGATACAAAGATAGAATATTCAGGACCTAATTTGGAAAGCATAGAAAGAATGAGTTGATCAAGTCTTTTTTATCTATGGACCACATTCTTTTAACTTTAATTTCAATGATCTAAACTTTGTGAAATAATCTTCTAAGGTATCAAAATCTCTAGGGCTCAAACTGAGGAGCTCATTTTCTAACTCATGACTTTTCAATTCATCAACCTTCCCAAAGAGTTTTTCTAAGGTTTGCTATACCTCATTGGGTGTTTTCAAAGTTTCAACATGGAATAAAAGTTCAGGAGCTAGATTTAGACATATGCACCCGAAGGCCTGATCACACTTATTGAACCATTTTTCTTTATCTTTGAACACATTTGGCTCTTTTTTGATGCCGATAGTCACTCTATATAACCCTTTATTCTTTAGCATAAGTTGAATACTAAGTTTCCAATCATGATAGTTAAGGGTGTTAGAGGTTTGATATGACAATTTGGCTCCATGCTTAGATTGTTTGCAGATTTTTTTAAGATGTGGAAAGAAATATTGAGGGAGAAATGGTAGTGCACAAAAGACACGACTCTAGATGCCCCCCTGTGACTCAATGTTTTGTTCCCCCCTGAATTGTGGCACTTTATAATGATAGTGCGTAAAATGTCACTATTACAATCATTTGCAGCATCAAGACTGTAATCATATATGTAACATTAAATGTTACTATTATGATGTTACAATTGGCATTGTGCTTATGTTACAAATAAGAAAGAGATTGGTTAATGAGACTCCTATTTGCATACAACAAGAAAAAGTAACAATTGTTGAAACAAACCGTGAGTCATAAAAAAGAAGTAGAATCAAAATTTGACTTCGATGAAACCTAACAACTTCTCAATGAACTGTAGTTGCTCACATAAATTGTTATAGTTTTAGCTACTGATGAGAACAAACAGTAAGCAAAACCATGACTTCTAATTTGAACACAAACTCAAATGCCAAGTGTGTAGTTCACTCAAGAAGCATCATAATGAGACAATCACGCCTATCACAAACAAGCACTCCTGCATGAAGAATATCTGCTCGTTGCCAAGAAATTGAATCATTTCCATTGCTGCTGAGAATGGGCAGGCTGGAGGCCGTCCCTCTACCTGAGCACACCATTGTATATTCTCCCCAACAACACCTCCAAACAATGACTCAACCTCCTCCTACTGTTGCATTTGAATACAGGGCAAATGTGGTCTTACCGCCTTTGAAACAAAATCACATAGCCAAGAAAGAGCGATCCATGGTCTTCTCCACTGAATAGAATGATACTAAGATTTGATTTCATCTCCTCCCACTCTAATACCATGTAAATTTTTCCAAATCTAAAGAGATGAAAATCAAGCACAGAAAAAAGGAAAATGCATTAATGAGTTCTACATTGTTTTCATATTATCAAATGCATAAATTTACGCATATAAAGCCTCTGTAGTAGAAGAATCTCAGGAGGAAAATCAGAGGTAGACTGTTGTTTGCTTTAGTTTGCATGAAAATCATCAACCAAAAGCAAGGAAAGAAATCAGGAAACTGACAAACTAAAATTGACTGTTGTGCTTAGTTAGCTTATGAAAACTGACGGAGAGAAATTGACGCTAACAGTGACGAGATCAAAATATTTTGTTTGAGCAATGGAAAGATATCTAGGATAAATATTAGGTATATAAAGGATTCTACTATTTTTTAATGTAGACCATTTGGCTCACTCTAGATTGGGTCACACATCCCCTACTTATAGAGAGTGACTTAATAGATTATGTAATTTTACTTCCTTAGCATTATGATATAGTTAAGTTCTAATTATAAGAGCTTAGGGATTATCTACTAGCTCAAGTAATAGGGCAAATACAATATGATTTCCAATTTAGGATAACTTAACTAACAATCACATTGTTTAATATGTAATCCTCAACAACTTAGCCCATGCGAGGCTTATATAAATTATCTAAATATTTTTGAAGACTATAAAGACATAGGCATTGAACTTTATACTTCCATATTACAACACCTTTGGGAATAAACTAAAATATAATCGTACGATTCATATGGGATTTCTTATCTAGAAATTTCTAGTATAAATCAATAGTGAGCTACACATTAAGACACATTAAACAATTTCACCCAATTAATCAATTCATATTTAGGAATTTCACTTTCACCTATATTCATATCCCTTGTAGCATAAATTAATTAAGTCAAATTATATAATTCAAATAATTAACATGTATTCATTTCTTAGCCTCATTGCAACAAAGACTGTTATCAAATGTAATACTAGTCTAGGTCTTCAAGTTTTGTTTCACTATAATGTCTTTATCATAATTCCTTTATTAATCCTCTATCAAAAGTTTATCAAAAGTTTATGTGACATTACTTATTATGACTTTAGTAAAAAACTTAACATTCATATAAATCATAAAAAGACAAGAATATATCACATCTTATGCCCTATTATACTTATTGTAACACATAATCAAGAGATTCTAGAGATTTCACATAAACATACATTAGTAAGATATCTTAGTTATTATAAAAGCATGAAGAACTAAACCAAGTTATGACTTTCCTTTTAATAATCTAGGAGGCTAGAAATTAATCTCTAGAGGTCATCTTAACACTACTCAAACCATTATCCTATAATTTATCCTCTTCTCCAGTTTCATATTTGTGATTTTGACATAGCTTGCTAAACTAGGACAACTAAAAATTATTACATCTTATATACATTATACTTCAATATTCAACAAGAAAAAAATATTAATCTTGTTTCCATAAGATTATTTCATTGGAAGCATACAACTCCATCTCATTGTTACAAGCATGAATGTTCCTAGAATTCACTTGTATGTTAGCGATCAATAACATAGTATAAATATCACATATTCCATGGGTTAAATTCTTGTTGCATCATAAGATAAAAATTAGTATCATGCCAATCTAAATCTAAGACAATTAGAAATTATATCACCAAATATCTCCTTGATGCTTCTCACTCCTACATGCACACAACCAAACTAGAGGAAGTGGACCAATTGTTCTACCCAAGAACCCTCATAGTAGGTGCCAATCTTATAGTGACATAATGGATGTGAGTAAACAATAATCATAGATACCTCAACCTCTTGAGGAACTAGGTTGGTCAACAATCACTTAACATTTGGCTCCTCATCTCATACTTGTGAAGCCTATAGGGAAATTCTAGAAGAGACCATTTGGATAATCATAGGAATGAAGAAAGAAATATGGGAAGAAGGAACCCCCTTTTCTCTTTATTCCCTCGACTTTATATAGAGTTTCCTTAATAATTTTAGCAGATGTCTTGCACTCATTGTGGTTTTATAACTTTGGTGAATTTAATACCAAGCTATCATATTAGGCTCCTCAAATTACCTATTTTTTTATTTCTTTCATGCAATAACCATTCTTTGGATTTCTTAGCTAATGTAAAACTTTATCACTCTAAGTGATTCCTTATCTATAGGGATAAATTCTTGTTTTATTTGTGGAACTATACCACTCTCATGATCCATTAATATTTTAGATGACCATCTATCCATTTTCTATGGTTTCTCCAAGACTTAATTGTTTGGGTAATTTAATCTCGATTACCATGGTTTGTCAATCTATAATTCCTTGCATCCTATAGATGTAGCCGATTATGGGGGCATATCCTAGGGCCCTAGGTTCAACCCACATAATTTTCTAGGTGTGCACATAATTTAATGACAATGAGCGTCCCAAGATTATAGTTTTCCTAGATTATAACAAATTGATTCTACTAGATATCAACATTCTTACCTTCTCATTGGGTTATGAGCTAAGTACACCTTTCCTTTAAAATTAATTTCTTAAAATAGCATTTATTTTTAAATTATGTAACACCATCTATCATTAATTTAATCTAGGTTGATTTATATTTTATGCAATTTATTTAATTAGCCTAAGTCATATTTAAGGAAAAGAAAAAATATTTTTCACTTTATTTCATTAGCCTATTAAGTTTAGCTCTAGAAATTTTAATGTAAATTATTTATATCACATTAGAATCTTTTGCACTTGAATTAGTAAATGAGTAACTTTTCAGTTAATTTTTGAAAGAAGATGTGTTCTTTTTTTTTTGAGGTTCCTCTCTTTTATTGAATTGTCTAGGCTTAGTGCTTGTTTAGGATTTTAACAAAATCGAAGACTATGCGGTGTAGAAAAAAGATAAAGTTTCATGATTGAATTGTGCAAAGAGATATGTAGAGGATTTGGAATACCACTTATAAACACCCCACCCACTTTTATGTGTGCTTCCCGACCATCAATACCTACCCATATCACATTAATTAAATTGTTCTATTTCCCTTTGATACTCAAGTGATAAATTGGGTCACATTTTGTCTATTTAAAGAATCTCAATATGAATGCATGTGTTAAGATATTGATTTAGAGATGAATTCCTATGGTGATGGGTTGTGTTGTCATCATTGGACATGCCATGTATGCCTAGATTTGTTTTGAGGCACTTATGGGGTCAAGTCTATAGGAGATCTTGGGAGCAAGACTAATTTTGGGTGATGAATGATAATGGTATCAAGATATGGTGATGTCATGAGTCGCATTTATGTAAGAATGTGCCACTTGTAGACTCATAATTACATTTATGACACTCTAATCAAAGTGGGTCCAATACATAAGGGAAAAGGGGCATGGGTATGTAACTTGCACCATAATAATAATAATAATATTTTTTCCTAAAAAACTTGATTGGTATAAAGGGTTTGAAAATCTATTATTTCAAATTATAAAAATAAATAAAAGAAAGAAAAAGAAAAAGCTATATAAAATAATAATCCAAATCAAGATGGCCTTAGGGTCTAGATTGATGGATAAATTGTTGGAAAACACATATATTGGTTTTGTGTTCAAATCCTAACCACACCACAAGTGAGGGGAAGGCCACTTGCTAAGGAGTTATAATGAAGTTTTGCCCATAACAATAAGTAGTATTAAAAAGAGATCTTGATTATTAGTATTTTGTGGATAAGTGGTATTAAGATGGAGGATATCTTTAGTATTTTGTGGAAATTATGGATAAGCATGAATAATAAGAATTCAAAAAAATGCTGGAATGGCCGTTATCGGTTAGTTTTACTTGTGCTTTTCTTACCGTTAAGAAAAGCAGCTCTTATTTGATTTGTGTATGTATAATGTTACCGTTAAAAAGATATCAGCCTTGTTATCCATTCTGGAAGATTAAGGTTGAGAGAAATTCAGAGGATTGTGGGTGAAACCAGTGCTGGTGCTGTCGCTGTTGTTACTAGGTGAGGAAGGTGAAATAGAATGTAGCATAGCAGGTTGATTTCTTTGAATTGGCAATGCCATGCGAGGAAAACTAGTCTGTGGTAAGAATACCTTCATAATTTATATGTTATAAAATTCTTGAAGTAAGAGAGCTAAATAAATGTTTCTTCTACTTCTTTGCGTCCCTGCATTTTTCTGCTCTTCATACAAACCTTAAAATTATTATTATTGAGTTGTTTTTACATGTTATCTGTGAGTGTATTTAAAGGAGAAGTAAATACTTTTGTCAGTTTTATTTTTAAGGGATTGATTCTTTTCAGCCTTATAAAATTTGTAGGGTTTGCTTTGCTGTCCGTTGGCATTTTAATTGTGTTGGGGAGGGCTGTGAAGTGTCTATATTTGATTTGGCATTGTAGGAGATGGGAATCTTTGTAAACCATGATGATGATGCCCTTGGATTAATCAGACATCTTAATGAGCAAATTACTTCCGCTTTTTTTGGAAGCAGAAGAGATTTTAGGTATCCATCCTGCTCAAGATCCTCTTTTTCATAATTAACCAATCATTTCCGAATGTCAAAGACACGGTTCCTGAGGGCGAGTCCTGTTGTAAAGAAAACATGTTTTCTTTGGATGGTAATTTTGGAGGAGAGAGCATATCTCCATTTTCAACTTGTTTTTCGGTATATTGTTGCAGCTATTACACTACTCATCGTATGATTTATTTATGATCTGAGTATGGCTGTGTTTGAGTATAATTTTCATTAAAATTGATTTCATTTTTGCTGAGAGCTATTAAAAGCATAATTCTTTTATGGAGCCCTTTAAATGTGATAAATTTTGGCTTATCTGACTGATACCTATAATCTGATAAGATAATCCTAATCTTGTAAACTTGCATATAGATTACAAAATTTTCTGTTTAAAATTGATTGTAGTCATCCCATTTACAACTGTTCAAACGAAAGATTATTGTAGACTGATTCTGGGATTTGACTGCTGGTTGACCATTTATATTGTAGACCTGCTATAAGTCATAAATATCTTATAGGGGATTGAACTCCCTATTAGAACAAATTAACTTCTGTAAAATGGTCCCAAGGTGATAGAATATGATCTGAAGAAAATAGATCATGTAAAATTGCCTCAAGTGTTGACGTTATTGGGTGCTAAAATGAAGCTGTATCTGTAATATTTAAAAAATAATAATATTGTTTATCATTTAGATATATTGTCCAATAGTAAAAATCAAGTTTATACCAGAGGAAAGCTTTTTTCTGCTATAAGCCATAGGCTAAGAACTTTACAGCCATTATAATGGATATTGTGCAGACATACAGATAGATATAGATTTAAACAGATTTATTGACGATGATCCCTTAATTCTATCAAACAGGTAGACTTCACATCAGATGTAGAACAAGAACCAGCAGAATCTTCCTAGTGCATAGTTTTATTATTATTATTTTAATAATAGTATATTTAATTGCTCTACTTTGTATTGGCAGAGAAAGTGATATGGTTGATTTTTTTTATGTCTTGCAGTGTCTAGAAATGTTTGGAAGCTTCAATGAGTAGTTGAAGTTAGATCAACTTCAATAAATGTAATATTTGAAATTTTAGAAAATGTTTGGAATCTCAAACTTGAGAAAATGTTTGTGCTTTGACAATATATTGTTGAAGTCAATAAATGTAATATGTAAACTAATTTGTTTAATACAAATGATTTTTTATTTGGAAGGGGTTGAATTGGCCCCCTTCCTAAGGCTGCAAGGA